>KE528621.1:0-15658 GCA_000441915.1 Genlisea aurea | reverse complement strand
AAAAAAAAAAAAAAAAAAAAAGTGTCCGTTGTATTGGCATCAATATATATTTGCAAGGCATCATCTTACAGCTTGTTCAGAGGCACCAATATATTTGTTAAGCAACTCAGGCCCTTTGACTGAAATAAACCGCAGGGAACAGGCACCAGCCGCGGCACCAACAATATGCGTCTTCCCACAGCCAGGCGGGCCATACAACAGAACATTGGACCGCATTCTCAATGGAGCTTGACCAAACACGCTTTGAAATTTAGACGGAAGCTCAATCATCTAACACAAAAGGGCAAGTAAATGAATGAGCAGCAAGGGCGACGGCATTGAACAATTTTACCTCTTTAATAGAATTTTGAATGTCAGTAAGACCTCCAACATCCTCCCAGCCAGAGCGGCCAGCTTCCGCACCTGGTTTAGTGATGTCACGCATGGCCACTGGAAGAAAATTGTCCATTGCTACCAAAAAGTTATCTTTAACCAATGTCGGCTTTTCATTCTCTCCAGGCAACAAATTAGCAGAGAAGGATCGACCAATGGCAGCATGGACAGATCTATCAACCAGTATTTCCTGAGATTGGCAAACAATGTTAGTTGCCAAAATACTACATTATACACGGCCAGAATTAGATCAGTGAGGTGTTTGTTTGGGAAGAAACGCTAATGTACCAGATCGTAAGCATCATAGCCATCACATTTGGATGCTATATCGGACAAAAGCTCATCCGAACACTGCAGCAATCTTTTCTGGATCTCGTGTTTAAGTATGGCACAACGTTCAGCAGCCGCAGGCACAGGCAGATTGACATGGAAATCAAATCTTCCTGCATCAAATTGGGAAATTCACAATGCGTGGCACAACAACTTACATCAAATTCAGGCACTGACCTGAAGAGCTCAAGCTCTGCGGAAAGCTGGTCAAGGATTGTGCTGTAGCAATAAATGCAACAGGACCAATCCCACAAACGCTCCTTGCAGCATCCTGCATGTGTACATCAGAAAATTTAACATAAGTTTATAAGTTGGATACCGCTCAAAACAAATGATCTCAGTAAATGCAAGCTCAGATGGTTCAAACAACTGTAAATGCATTTTAAGAGCTCATAAACAACAAAGTTATAAAAAAGAAGACTTGCCGAATATTCATCTAAGATATCAGTGAGAAACTCAATGAGTGCAGCAGAAGACAATGAAGGTTGAGATCCCTCCAAATCTGAAGCAGGTGAAACGAGGCTATCAAGATCGTCCAAGATTATGACAGATGGTGCACAATCTAAAGCCTCTGAGATGTAGCCCGAAAGAATTTGCCGGACGGTTTGAGGCTTTTCTAAAGTGAGCCTTGAGCAAGATACAAAAACTCTGCAGATGAAAAGCCAAGATTCAAATGAACAATGTTATTATTAGATTTCGGGGCCGAATAAATTTTTCACGAGGACAAACATCTTACACATGAGCAAAAATATCTTTGCATTCTTCAACAGATTTTGCAGAAATCCTTGACAATATTGTTTTTCCAGAGCCCTAAAAACAGCAAAATTTCCCAATGTTACCCGATCTAGTAAGGGCCATGACCAGAAAATAGAGAATAATTTCTTTATAGAGCAAACAGCGTAAAACAAAACTCCTGGCATTTCTATGAATAAAGATCATATTTTCTACACAAAGCCAACAATGTCGAATTCTATGGTTCCATTTTTGACATATTTCCAACTTATCCTACGAGTGAATTATCAAATAAACGAATCTGAACTTACTGAAGGTCCAGAAATGAGAATATGCCCGGGAAACATAACATTACAGCTACTGAAAAATATTCCAGAACCAGGAGCTAGTAATGCTTTCAGTCCTGCATGTCACGGGACCATTATTTCTTCCCTGCACAAAAGTACCCAAGTTCGCATTAACATAAGAAAACAAAGTGAGGAAGTACCTACGGTGATTTACATCCAATGGAGCATTTCCCATCCAATTCAAAGAAGAAATTGTGGAACTAAATTCACTAGCAGCTGTTTCATAGGGGAAATTATAAGATATGATATCACCCAACTGCAACTTTCCAAGCAATATATCTAAACCTTTTGATGCATAGCTGTGGCAGCCAAAATCATTAAAATCTAGTTCATACGCAAAAGAACTTTTTTCATCTGCAGAAACTCCAGAGAGCGACAAAATGTAGAGGATATCAACTGATGATTCTTCCATTTCGCGTCGACTTCTTGGATATATTTCATTCGACAGTTTCATTCTATACCTGGAAAGGTCTCCATTTTTTACTTTCAAATGGATCAAACTTTTGCTTCCTAAGGTTAAAAGCTTCACACCCTCTGCTGAATTCGAAATGAAGGTTTTAAGCTGAGCAAAACACCATGCACGAAGAAGAAATGGCAACCCATCTTCTTCTTTAGTGTGTTTTTCTCCAGTCTCAACAGCAGTATCTTTTGCTTCACTAAGAAAAGAACCAGATGTAAGTGCTGCTACAAATTTGTCATGCATCAACCAATCACTGATGCCGATTTCTGGTTTTGAGCTTCTTATATCATTGTATATATTTCTTCCCTTGAGCTTCTCAATGGCTTTTGCGCTTTCTGGATTTTGAGTCTGAAAAGTATCATTCGGAGACATCTTGAAATTAAAAGGTGAAATGGAGAGATGCGTCACATCCTTCGTAATGCTGATTACGTGTGTTTTCACATTTACCCCTGAAAGAGATTACAAGCAGTTCAAACCTTAGCCAAATTAATATTGACAGGCATAGAAAGAGACACATAGATTAGAAAAACAATCAACAAGTTGCAACGGAGTATTACTCACAGGAATGAAGTCGTGCCCCCAAATAGAGGCGAAGAGTTTGAGATATCATTATGTGTCCTTTCGCAACTAAATCAGACAGCAACAAACGAACCACCGGTTTACCAATATCCTTTTCACCATTAGGATGATCACTGAATTCTTCCTTCCCAGTTCTGCTGGCTTTAGAATATGGACTGCTCTTATCTTGAAAGCATGGCCGGGGAGAAATCACAACACACTGAAGAGCATTAAACGAATGTTGTTTAGCTGTCTCTGGATGGATAAGAACACCAGAAGTAAACAAAACATCGACTCGCAAACCCTTCTCCTCAAATCTATGAGTTAAATGACAATCTTGTACACGTAACTGCGCCTTTGCAACAATCTTCGTCTCTTTAGAGGAAGCATGCTTCCGTCTCTTTGGAGCTACTGCAACTTCAGTTCCAGGGACGAGTTGTGCTGGATAAATTTCGTAAAGAACAAAACATTATTCATTATATAAGTTAAAAAAAAAGGGGGTAAGGTAAATACACCGATAGTAAACGGAGAGAGCGCAGATCATGAAGTTTACCTACTCGTTTTTGCGGAAATACCGAAACAACAAGAAACCTGACAACAGTCTGCCCATGCAACCACAAAGGAAATCGCATTTCTTCGTAGACCACACCGACCTGAAAACAGTAAATGGGGCATGACAGTCGGTGTCAGTTGTTGAATCATCCATCAAATTACCAATTTACAGCACCTGCTTCAGAATGGAACTTTCAGCAACCTCGGAATTAAGCTCCAAAATCTCCCAATCATCTTCCGTAAGCGGTTCAATTGTCACCAGTGTGGCCTTGGTCAAGTTACTAACAAAACGCACGTTAACTACGGTGCCGTCACTCAAACCAATGCAATCCGCATATTGGCGAGACACCTGCAAATTCATCCCCAATAATAATAATTAATGGGGAAAATCAATGAATGAAATTTTGTTCCAGGGTTCGGGGCACCTCAATAGCAGATGCGGAGGAGGAAGCGGAACCGCACCAGGCCACATGCCAAAGTCGTGCATCGGAGCGTAGCTCAATCGCCAGAATAGGCGGGTGGTAACCGGACTGCAGGGTCTGTATGAGAGGCAGAGGAAGCGAGACGAAGCAACTCTCAATCCCCCCTAGTGATCTCACCTCAAACTCCATCACCTCGACAAAGCCTACCCCTACCACCAGTTCCAAGAATCAAGACGACTCTTTTTTTTTTTTATAGTCCAGTAAAGAAGAAATAAATAATATAATAATAAATAAAAATATTTTTATATTTAAATATATAATAGGAACACAGCAAAAGAGTTCACAAATAAATTCAGTCGCTGGTTCCATGTTCATCATCATCATCACAGATATCACTCCTGACTTGAACCTCTTCACCGCTGCTACCTTCCACTTCCATAGAATCCTCCTCCTCACTTTCAGTATCCTCGTATATGGCAGGAACAATAGGATCATCCACCTTATCTTCATCAATGCTCTAAACAAAACCCAAATTGGTCGTCAGCACAGCCGTGTAAGCCTGCCTGCCTGAATGAAAAGAAAGCTTACTACTCACCTCGGCGTAAAACAAGTCCAAGGCACTTGACAGCTGCAGAGCGCTGCTAAAATTTGAGACCCGAGATTCTATTAGCTGCAGCATTTTGAATATTAGGTTACAAGAAACCCCAATTGTTGTTATGGAAGATAGAAGCAAAGATTTTGCCTGATGGAGAGAGTTGAGTGCTGCCAATGAAGATTCTTGGGATATTATAGGGCTGGCATGTTGTAGAAGTAAACTTCTGAGCCATGGAATAGCACAGGAGACCACATTTCCCCTACCACCAAAACCAAGTTCTTACTAGGAAAGCTGAAGCTTGGAAACAGTTAGTTAGTTACCTCAACTGGATTATAGATATGAGGGAGAGCAACAAGTTGAGAGCATCGCAGGGATCCAATAGAGACAGTGAATTCTTTATCACCTGCAAGAATCCACTTCTGCAATTTAGCATTGTTTACTAAGAAAAACATTCTTCAAGAGACTGACTGAGGCCACCCACCTTCTCATCTTGCCTCATTATACATTCCATAATCAGTGCCCGATCATCTGCCCGAAGTGCTTGCTTCAGTAAAATGTAAAGGGAGTCCGCACTGGGTGGCTTCACAACCGGAGCCGAATTTTTGTCAACATCCAAATAAAGGCTAGAGAGTTTTTCACCCATGGTTGGCTCGTTCAAGTCATCAATCACTTCCGCCCCATTTTTGTCTGAACCGACGACAAAACCTCCCCTTCATGAAAACAACAATATTTTCTTCGCATAATCAATCAGAAATCAAGCTTACCATGCGGAGTAAAAACTTGGGTTTCGCTTTTTTTCCTTTTGAAAGACTTATCTTTCTTCCCCATTCTCGACAACCGGAGCCGAAATCTACACACGACGGCACGAAGATTTCAATTTCACGATTCCTCCTAATTCCTTCCTACCTAAAAAAATTGTATGTATTTATAGTTGGGCTAGCCCAAATTAAACATGGGCTGTTTTTTGGAAACAAAACGTAGCCCAAATATCTTTAAATTCTCCAAAGTGGGCCAATCGATTTCTGTTCCATATGTTGACACGTGTACATAACATATAAGGAAGGAATTAAGGGAGGACCGAAATAAAGACATGGCCACAAATAAAAGATGATGGCCGCACAGACTCCGTCACGACCTGCCGGCCCTCATTCCATTCCCTGTTGCAAAACCAGAACCCAATCTCCTGCCGTTCTCTTTCCGGCACCGGACTCTACGCCTTCTTACAATGCTCTAATTTTCCAGGTACTCTGTTGTTTACATGTTATTAAACTGCATTCACTACCCAGAATGTCATTGTCCTCCATTATACAGGCTGCCCGGTTGTTGAGTTCTCCGGCGAGATTCGAAGCTTCGAAGCTTAAGATATTGTTCAGAGGAGATGAGGTTTGGCGGCGGGAGAAGATAGTGCCCAGGATTTACACCTTATCCCATTGTGACTTGACCGCTAATTTAACTCTAACGATCTCCAACATCATCCACCGTGAACAGGTAAAGACATTTTTCTGTCCATGTAATCTAATCTTGTGAAGAAGAGTATTTATTACATTTTTTTACTTGCAGTTGGAAGGGTGGTACAATAAGGACGATGTGGTGGCGGAGTGGACGGAGGTGGATGAGAAGCTCTTCCTGAACGTGCATTGTCACGTGAGTGGGCCCGATTCCTTTTGGGATATGGCTGCTGAGTTCAGGTACCACATTTTCTCCAAGGAATTGCCACTGGTAAGTAAGAGTTGTTGAGGTTTATACATTGGTGAGTGAGTGGTAAGTAAGAGTTGTCCTGCAGGTTCTGGAGGCTTTGTTGTATGGAGATTCGGAGCTTTTTAGGGATCACCCAGGATCGATGGATGGCGTGGTGAGAGTTTTCTTCCATTCAAGCATCGACAAGTACAATAGGACTGAGTATTGGGGGCCGTTGAGGGACGCTGCTGTGGTTAGTTGAGTGATTTTAGTTTGACAGGAAATGGTGTTGAGTTTTTCACTTTCAGGGAAAGGGGGTGGAGAGGATCAATGGCTATTCTTTGGCGATAATGGAGAATTCCAAGTTCTGGGACGACCCTAAATCCATCTTCTTCGCACTGGCTACTACATTCCTTCTATGACGATGATTGGTTAAATTATCCCCATCAATTAAGTGATATTTTTATCCCCAAAACGGAGAGACGCACACGTCTTCTCCGTTTTGGATTTCCATCCACAATGCTAGCTAGATCGATGCGATTAGAGTGGGCCCCCAAAACTGTGCTTCTCTCGAAAATATACTGCCTTTTTTTTTCGGACAATTATTGCACAGTAAGTAGAAAACGACAAAGTTACAGTGACTGGAGAAATAAGATATGATTTTGAAGACCCTTCTTCTCGACTTTCATCAAAAAAAAAAGAAGACCCTTCCTCTGTGTTCAGTATTGTATTGTGATTTGTGTATATGATGTATATTGAGAAGAAATTTTACAGTAAGTTGGTTTTACTTGGCGGTGGGGGAAGATGATGAAATAAAAAATTTGGGTTTGGTTTCGTGTCCCAGTGGATGATTTGATTTGATTTCGTGTAATTCTTTAGTTCCGTCTGTTGTACTTTATTGACAGACAGAGGGAGAGGAGGGTAGAAATGAAGGGGGCAGAGGAATTGGACCTGGACCGGAGTTTGGGCAAGATGGTGTTCGATTATGACGGAGGCGGCGTTGAGGACTGGAAGGATATCCCCGTGGAATTGCTGTTGAGGATTGTATCTCTTGTGGATGATCGGACGGTGATCGTGGCTTCTGGGGTTTGCCATGGTTGGAGAGACGCTATCCGCTGGGGCCTTACGCGCCTCTCCCTCTCCTGGTGTGTAAATGTTTGTTTGCCTAGGCTAGGGTTTATAAGTAAGTAGTTATGTTGAGAAAAATTGGTGGTGGTGGTGGTGCAGGTGCAAGAAGAACATGAACAATTTGATGCTTTCGTTAGCTCCCAAGTTCACGAAACTTGAGGTTCTGATTCTGCGCCAGAACACACCCCAACTGGAGGATGATGCCGTGGAGAAAATCGCAGCATACTGCCATGAGCTGGTAGAGCTGGATTTAAGTAAAAGCTTCAATCTGAGTGATCGTTCCTTGTACGCGATAGCTGGGGGCCTCCCCGATCTCCTGAAGCTCAACATCAGTGGGTGCTCAGCGTTCAGCGACACGGCTCTGGGATACTTGACTGGATTTTGCCGAAAACTCAAGGTTGTAAATCTGTGTGGGTGTGGGAAAGCAGCAACCGACCGCGCACTGAAGGCCATTGGATTCAACTGCCATCAACTCCAATCGCTGAGCCTTGGTTGGTGTGATGGTGTTGGGGATGAGGGCGTGAAGAGCCTGGCCTACGGTTGCCCTGATCTTCGAGCTCTCGACTTGTGCGGATGTGTTCTCATAACAGGTAAACAAACAAACACCGTCGTAAATTATACAAACAAATGTTGGGTGGTTGACTGGTGGGTGGGTGGGTTGTGAGCAGATGAGAGCGTGATTGCGTTGGCCAACCACTGTGTGCACCTGCGCTCACTGGGGCTCTACTACTGTCAGAACATCACGGACAGGGCCATGTACTCACTGGCGCAGCAGAAGAAGCCGGCGGCTGTGAGAAACGAACAAGGGTTGGTCAATCTCAACATAAGCCAGTGTACGGCTCTTACTCCGCCGGCTGTACAAGCCGTCTGTGATTCCTTTCCGGCGCTTCATACCTGCCCCGGACGCCACTCCCTTATCATCAGCGGCTGTCTTAACTTGACATCCGTACACTGCAAGTGCGCCGCAATGCCTCATCTCGCTCATTGATCTGATCCATCTCATGTCATGTCATAAATCTTGAGGCCCAACACATACAATAATAAATAATAAACCCTAAATAAATACCATTAGCTTTTTTGATAAGAAAATACCATTCATTAGCTTTTTTGAGAGTTTCTCGTTCCGATTTCCGCCGACCGCCATACATGTCTAGGACGCTGGTGCAACCGGTTGGTCAGAAGAGGCTGACCAACGTCGCCGTCGTTCGTCTGAGGAAGCACGGGAATCGCTTCGAAATCGCCTGTTACAAGAATAAAGTTCTGTCCTGGCGATCTGGGGTGTACGTGCGCGATAATTTTATTATTATTCCCTTGTTTGTTTAACCTCAATTCTGATTTTATTCGCAGAGAAAAAGATTTGGACGAAGTCTTACAGTCTCATACCGTTTACCTCAATGTGTCAAAGGGCGTTCTTGCTAAATCAAAGGATCTGGTTGCAGCTTTCGGGACTGATGATCAGACTAAAATTTGTCTTGAGGTTCAGCTTTCTTCCTCAATTTGTTCAAACAACATCGCACTGATTGATCACCTCTTTCCAGATTTTGGACACGGGAGAGCTACAAGTTGCAGGGAAGGAAAGGGAATCGCAATTATCCAATCAGTTCAGGGACATTGCAACTATAGTTATGCAAAAGACTATCAATCCCGACACTCAACGGCCTTACACCATTAGCATGATTGAGAGACTGATGCACGACATTCATTTTGCTGTTGATCCTAATAGCAGCTCAAAGAAGCAGGTTTTTCAATTGAGTACTCAGTCCATTTCTTGTCGACAGCTTTCTTTTAAGACTGATGGTTTTTTTTTTTTGTTCAAGGCTCTAGAGGTTATTCGTGACCTTCAAAAGCGATATCCCATCAGGAGATCCCCTATGCGACTTCGATTAACTGTACCCAAACAGAGCATCTCATCTGTACTGGAAAAGATTGATCTTTGGAATTCTACCGTCATCTCAAGAGATGAATCCGAGAGTCAACTAACAATTGTGAGTGAGTTGTTTTTCACTCACTTTGTCTTCTGATTCAGCTTACTTAAAACGTGACATTGTTTGTCAGATTTGTGAGTTGGAACCTAGCATTTTCCGAGAGTGCGATGGCTTCATGAGAAACGTGCAAGGAAGACTGGAGATTGTTGCTGCGAATGTCCATGTAGAGAGTGAATCCCTGGAGGATAGCTATGATGACAGGCCGTTGCCCCCCCAGAAAGACTTTATTGTGGAAGGGCTGCAGAAGCTGGAGGTATCATCAGCCGAAGCTGGGAGTTCTCAGGGAGAGGGAAGGCTGCTGCAAAAGTGCAGCACATGCAACGCTTTTGTTGGTGATTCAAAAGATTACAGAGAGCATTGCAAGAGTGAATGGCACAAGCATAACCTGAGGCGAAAGACCAGGCAACTCCCTCCCCTCACCGCCGAGGAATGTTCAGCCGACTTGGAGATTGGTGACACCGGCAGAGGTGATTTGAAGGATTATTCGTTTTGATTTTGGATTTCTTTCTGGCTAATGTGTCCTGTGTATCTATCTATCTGGACTTGAGTTCTTATCCTTATAGAAAAAGGGTGGTGCGCTTCTATTATATATGACTATGTAGTAGCCCAAATTCACTGGACCCCAAAAACTCTCTCTCGGCCACAATGCGATCAGCGGTGATGGGGCAAGGAGCAGTTTGCTCCTTTGGGTCATCATCATCACGATGCCACTGGGGCGGAGAGATGTCGGCGAGAAAGCTGGTGGTGGTCCGGGCAGCGAGAACCGAGTCGAAAGGCCCAACCCCATCTCTTGGTTTCAGAGCTCCGAATTTCGAGGTTTGTTTGTCTGGGAAAATTTTATCAAGAGGAAGCGTTTGAAAGCATTTCTTGGTTTTGATTCAGCAGCTTCTGGGAACCTCTAACCGGGAAAACATGGAAGCTAGTTGATTTCGAATCCCACTCTGCTTTGCTGGTACGGTAATTAATGTCTATGTATGATTTCCCTCCCTCCTTTGCCAACTCAAGATAAGAAAGAAGCAAGAGTTGTGTTCTCTTTGTGCAAGATAATGTTTATTTCCCTTCCAACCATTGCCCCTTTGTCAAACATCTAAAAAAGGGTTTAGCAAATCTCTCCGGCATCTACATTAAGGTAGGTAGTACACATGCTTCATTTCAGCCCCTTTGCATTTCTTGCTCATTATTATTCTCTGTCTGTCTATTGGACAGAAAGGGGTAGGTGTGGTTGCCATTTCTTCCAACTCCATAGCTACTCATCCTCAGGTTCACACTAATTAATACTCACCATTTCTGTCTATTGGAGTGGCTGGCTCACTTACGTGGTTGGTTGTGACAAATGGCAGGATGGACCCAATTTCATGGCAGAGGATGCCAAGCTCTTTAATTACCCATTCCCATATCTCTATGACCAGGTAGGTAGAAGGCAATCAATCTTCTTATAATGAATATTCTTGTGATGTGCTGTCATTTACTTGCAAGAAGTTTTGGGGCCCTGAGTTCTTCTTATTTAAGAGGGTAGAAAGTTAGTTACATGCATTTACTTTCCGATCAATTCTTCTTACTCATTTGTCACAGGCGGATGATGACTGTGGAGGAGGAGTATTTGAGCTCTAGTATACCATGGGCAATTTGATGACTCACACGCCCTACCAATAATGTACCAGTCACAGGAAGGTTTGTTTTTCTTTTTTTCATATGAAACAAAAGCAGGCCAGCTATGTCTGTCGAATCACTTCACTCAATCTTTGTTCTTCTTGACTAGGGGGGACCTGAGCCTGGCAATTGATAGCGTTTTAACGAAAAAACCAGTGTCATCCTTGCAGAAGCCGAGTACGGTAGGTAATACAAGACCGGATGGATTATTTACTGCACCTGATGTTTTGGTTCATCCATCTAATCCCTCTTCAAATTACAGCATTGGATGCAGCATAAAATGGCATCCCTCTTAGAATGGCAATTGGCCACACATTGTTTGTTTACTTCACCTCACCTGCAAAATATCAAAATGTAAGCAAACCGAATCTATTTATATTTATATCATCTCAGAGACATACATACTTGTCGTCCATTCCCAATTCTTTGCGTTTCAACTCGAGGGCCATTTGTTCGTTTTCCATTTTCATTCTCTGGTTTTCCAGTTTCATCATCTCAAGTTCCCTGTCCTGTTTCTGGCAAAGCTGCTGCCATTTGAGCCGTTCATTCTCCAATTCCAGCATTTGTTCTTGTATGTGAAACCTCTGTTCTTCCAACTGAAGGCTCACCGTCACCCTACTACTAGTCTGTGTTCTTTTCCCTCCTCCTTCACATGCGTCATTATTCTGGTTTGGAGCCAGAGAAATAGAAGAGTTTCTGAAACTAAAATCTTGGGAGCTCTTCTTAGCCCTCTTATTCTGCTCGGATCCAATGAAATCCTCGAGGTCCTCGGAATCATGATCAGCAGCAGCATCTTCGTGGGATGATTTGGTATCGTTGTCATCGGTGAGCATAAGGGCTAATCTGAGAGAGTGGTGGAGGTCGGGATCAGGAGGAAGATGCAAGCGGTTGCCGTTATGGTACGAACACATCTCTTCATAGTAGAGATGCTTGGAGCTAAGGATTTTTCTAACTTCCTCCTTTTCTTTATTGGAAACATGATCCATCATGTCCAGTAGAGATGGATTTTCGACGACCTCACAAGATGTCCCTCTACCGAGAATCTCATTCAGTCTTTTGTATCTCTTGTTGAGGTCATTGAACTTATCCTCACACTGCTGAGGTGAAACAAAGTGACCTCTCTCAGCCATCACCTTGGACACAGATTTCCATTTCCCCTTTTTGTGTAAGCTCAGCATTTTCCTCCTGTGTGCATGATCTTCACCACCCGCTTCTTCACTGATGTAAGAAACAGCTGTGATCAACAGCCTCACCATTGAATCTGACCATTTCACACGCTGCCACCCTTTCTTCCCCTCCAAACTCGCTTCTTCTTCATCGCTTGCCAGCAGCCTCTCCGTCACTGCCCCCTGCAAATCGAATCGGGAACTGCCCACTGATGACAGATTGAACTCCATGACAGATTGAACCCTAAAACCCTAAACCACCACGAACCCCACCCCAGAGGCAGGATGAGTAATGGAATGGCAAACAAATGATAATGAGTAACAAGACGAAGCGCAGAAAAACGCACAAATGAGAATGGCAGGGGAGACGGAAGAGCGAAGCTTGGTCGCGGAAGAAAGGTCAAAGTGATTGTGCAACACTGAATTACTTACGTTTCTTTCTTTAGTCTTTAGCGAAGGAAGAGGAGTTGGAGGCTTTTTCAAAAAAAAAAGAGGAGTTGGAGTAAATGATGAGTACTGCTTTGATTGTGGGCCTGATCTGTTTCGGATGGGCCAGGGCCCACTATTTGTTCAAGTTATGGATTATGATGCTGTGTCAATTCAAACAACTTTTCCTCCTCTCCTCCGTCACTGGCTGGCTGCTCACCCTACTTGCCTAGCCACCAGCCCTTTCTCCGACCGACCCTCCCCCTCAACTCTCATTTTCCGATGGATTCTTCTCCCTTCAACGTTCTGCCTCAGGAAACTATTCATATGATCTTCAGCCATCTTCCGATTCGCCAAATCGCCGCTTCCAAATGCGTATGTAGGGGCTTCCACTCCGCCCTCTCCAGCCCCGTTTTTCTCCACCTTCTTCGCCTCCAATCGCGTCCACTCTCTTTACTCGCACTCAAGCCTTCCCACCGTCATGTTTGCCCGCATCCCACACTCCACACCTTCGATCCTGACTCCAATCGATGGCTCAGATTTTCCCTCGCTTTTCTCCCTTTCTCTGCGCTCCATCCCATCACCTCCGCTCGCGGTTTACTCTATCTGTGGGCCGTGGAGAACACCCCAAAGAATATTATCCCGCAGAAGGCCCTGGTTGTTTGCAACCCTTTGACCAGTCAATTCAAGATCGTTCCTCAGCTCGGCTCTGCTTGGTCGCGCCACGGCTCCGTCTTGGTTGGATCCCTTAACTTGATTGTCGTTCTTACCGAATTGGCTGTTTTGTATTACTCCGAGAACGGAGTAGTACCCAAAGATGGGAACTTTTCGAGCTCTAACCCGGGGAAAAGTTGGCTCAAGTTCTCCTCCAATCTCCCGTCGAAACCCCGGAGTGCCGTTCTGATTTCTGATTTCATCCTGACGTTGTGCGATGTGGGAACTCCGTGGAGATCCCAGTGGACCATGTTCAAGACGAAGATAATGGTTATGGAGAAGTCGATGCAGTGGGTTAGAGTGAAAAAGCGTGAGTGGGGTGAGATCTTCGACCTACTGAAGCGGCCGAGGTTGGTGAAGTCTGGAAATGACCGAAAAGTTTACATGGTGGGAGGGCTGAAAAGCTCGTACGCCCTGCAGAGCACGTGCACCACGATCTTGATACTGAGGCTGGACTTGGAGAGGCTTGAGTGGGAGGAGGCAGGGAGAATGCCCATTGAAATGTACAGCTGCTTTGCTGAGAGTAGTAAGTTCAAGGTGTTCGGTGGAGGGAATAGTGTGTGCTTTTCAGCGAAGAGGGTGACGAGATTGGCTCTGTGGGAAGACAAGGAAGATGGGAAGACGGCGGGATGGAGATGGGTTGACGGCGTCCCCGGGAACGGCGATGGACTCTTCCGTGGATTCATCTTTGAGGGAAGGCTCGATGCTGTTCCTTGACAGACAGACAGACCAGCCAACTGCTTCTTTTATGTATGTAGTATTCTCATTTCTGGATGAGAAGCCACTTCTGAATCTAGCTAGTGTTTCTCCTTCATTTTTCATTGCCATTCCCATCGTACTATAAAACAAGTCTATTTGTTTGTATACATACATACATACTACAAATACACTCGCCTGGTGCCGCCTACACTAGTTGAGGATGGGGATGATGTTTGATGAGTCCGTCCGTCCTTGGAAGAGATCAGCGGAGGCATCGACATGCCCACGGACATTATGATTTCTGGGATCAAAGAAGTCCAGTCAGCCAGCAGCTGATATTCCATTTAAACAGACAGACAGACAGACAGGAGTCAATACCAACGGTTTCAGCGATGGACAGATTTGGCCGAATGATCTCTTTGGCGTTGATCAGGAACATGTCACCAATGTATAGATGATTTGTGGGAACGTACACAGAGCACACTTCTTCATCGCCACCGTACCCCTGAACCATGTCAACCTTACTACTTACTTAATGTCTCTATCCAATTCCAATACAACAACAACAACAAGGGAGAGTTCAGTTCAGTTGTTGCCAGTAGAACCTGAAGAACAACTGACGATGTGATAAAGCCCAAGGCATATTCTCCGATGCGAGGGTGGCGGATAATAGCAACCTCCTTGAATGCAGTCTTACTCTGGTCTGACACAAATACAGAAATAGCACTTGATAATACTACCTACCATTTCAGATTACGTTCAAAAAAACAAAAATGCCCATTTCAGATACCTGGAGAGATGGCAGAGCTGATTTGCTTGGACGCAGAGTATATTAGTCTTACAAAAGGCATTCTCTTTATAAACCATTCTCCAACCCAGAAAACCGTAGAACCCACCCATGATGAAGCAAACGCTCCAACAAAGAAAATAAAAAATAATGACGTGACGAATCCAAGACCTGCATCAGGTATAATATATAACCGAGGAGAATCAGCCACCCTCAGCCTACCAGAATATGGGACACAGAGAGAGCCTACCAAAAATTTCCATGCCAAGTCTTTCATATATGGGACTGAAGAAGCCATCAAAAAACTGAATAAACCACCACGTGATTAAAAATGTAACAGCAACTGGGAATAGAACGGCGCTGCATTGATAGGGAATTTCAAAAAAGGAAGCATACATATATATATATATGCACAAAATTGACTCAGAAACCAAACTCGTTCACCATCCAGTCATGAACTTCTTTGAAACCCAACTTTGAAGCACAGCATAGCAAGCCTGATAAAATGAACATCTCATTTCAGGGAGCAAACAGGAGATCGATTCCACTCGTTCCGAAAGAAATACCATAAAGCAACCATTAAATCAACACAGTCATGACTCATGAATGAAACACGCACACAATTCGGTTAGAAAACTTGGAACTACTCAATCGAGAGAGGACGGCACAAGAGTAATTAATAACGGAAGAGCGAATTTAGTTAGAAACCTTTCTGGTGGATGAATTGTTTGGGGAATGAGGAATCGATTTCTCATGATCATCTTGTTGAAGCGGCGCCGCCGCCGTTGAGTCCTTGGCCCGACTTCCGCCGGAACTATCTGCCACCATTAGCTCCAATCGCATTCCGATCCTTCCGTCGGCGTCGAGACCGGGGAAGAAAAGTTTCGATTATTATTTAATTTCACAATGATGCCCCGTAACTTTACCAATATTCTCTTCTAGCCCATAAATTGAAATTAATGCCTCCTGTGGTCGTTTGGTTGGGGGGTTTAGGAGGTGATGAGAGGTATTAAATAAATAGTTACATATATTAAAATTGAAAAAAATCTAATTTTTTA
>KE528612.1:0-10381 GCA_000441915.1 Genlisea aurea | reverse complement strand
ATTTTTTTTTTTTTTTTTTCACTCTTAATATATATAATTATTTGTTTAACGGCTCTAACCACAGAGCTCCAAAGGATTATACCTCTGAGAAATCTTCATCTGAAAGGAGACTTATGCGGACTTCTTTAGGCGTGTCGGATAATAAAACCGAACTCTCTCCGTTGTTTTCATTCGTCGAGAGTATTTTCACACCTGAAAGGCCAAATTCATATTTCATGCATCAAAAGGAATTTCTGCTAAAGAAAGAAAAAAAAACTAGCCTGTGATTCGGGCAAGACGGTGCGAATTTCTCGAAGGAATATTGGATTTAGCTCTGGCATACGATCCGATCACCTTTTCTTCAACCGCTTCCTCCGGATTCTTCAGCAGCTCGCGTAAAACGCTTCTCCTCAGGTAAACGAGTTTCATATTTTCGACGCAAATGGAGGCAAAACAAGTCCGGAGCACATTGTTTTTCGCTGCTTTTTGCTGAGACTTTTTCTTTGTATCCTCCAACTGGTTCTTCGACTTTTTAGAAGAGCCGTTTTCATCATCATCATCTTCTTCTTTACCTTCTTCAGAAGATGATTTCAGCTCTTCGACCTCTGATTCGTATTCGTTCTCGGAGAAATGAATCTCCAGAAGGTCATATACTCTGTATTTACCAATGGTTTTCCTCCTAAACAGAGACTGCAGCAATCCATCACATGCTATTACTTTCTTCTTCTCCGGATGGAACAGGCTTTTCTCTTTCACATACTGATTTACGATCGACGTTACTTCATTCTGGGATAACTTTCGACTAGCGTCCATCCCAATTGCTTTAAGGAACTCCTTGAGAGGCTTGGAACACCAGCCGATGAACTCGATTTTGGTGGGCATTGCAGTTTTTATCGCGTACGTTATTCCCGTCGATCCTTTTTCTTTCTCATTCCTTTTTTTCCTTTTGATCCCATACTTTTTTTCTTCATCCTCAGCAACGACTTCCTCAGAGTCGTCATCATCATCGTCGTCATTGGACTGCAACTCTTCCTCGAAATCCCCCGAATCGGACTCAGAATTACTCTTCTTTTTTCTCCTGTCTTGTGCAGCATAAATATCATCCGCTTCGAAACCTTCTTCCCCTTTGATGATCACATAATATTCCATGAATAGACCTTCAACTGTTTCTCTGTCCTTGAAGTCAACTTGAATCTGCGGAAAAATACAGATATGTGACAATCAAATTAGCATGTTCGTCGAGGAGTTCAAGATGACGGGATCATTACCCCATCTGAATCATAATCTTTGTTTGCCTCAATAAGCAGGACAAGACTCAAGCAGATATCACAGAAGCCATTTTTCCCTTTGACCGGTAAGAAATCTGAATTATGGCGATAGCATCGACGGCACAAAGCGTTCGAACAGGTGTAGCATTGAAGCCGAGAAGGTCTACAGCAATGCCGGCAAGTGTGCCTTGCTAGAAAGAAACAAAATTCAACAAAGTGTTCAAAAGGCATGGCAGATGTAACTAGTAAATAGATTCGATCAATCTTTTGTAATGATCCTGATGATTTAAACTCTACCACCTTACCACAAGCCCATTGTTTCTCAGATTCTAAAAAGGAATCATCCTTTCCAATGCATTCAGGATGATAAGATTTCAGACAATCCCTGAAAACAAACAAATCAGGAAGCTTTTCTGTAATCCGAAATTCTTCATGCATAATCAATCATTCAGATTACTCCATAGTTGATTGAAACAACAAACCTGTAATCGCAAATGCGAAGCTCACCGCCATCTTTGCAAACGAAGCACCAGTTTTCCGACTCCTCGTCCTTGTTCACAGTCGGCTTCTTCTTACTACTTTTGGTCCTCATCACCGCACTCAAAAATTTCCTCCTCTGCGGCAGTGCCTAACGCTTAACTTATCTTCCTCTCAAATAAACAGCACCTCAGAAAATTCTCGCTAGAAAATAAACCGGACAACGGATTGCGTCACCTTACCGCGGACATCGAATGCACTCCGAATCACACGCCTGCGCTGGAGTGGCCACCACAGCAAACGACGACACCATGGACGGAGAGAAATGAGTGAGAAGGAGAAGAAGAGATTTCGACGCTATTCGTACGAAAACCCTCGTTTACGCGCAGAAAACTTGGCATATTGAAAATTGAAATTTGAAAATTGAAATGCCTTCTAGTCTTCTACAGTTCTACATATTCGTCTTGTTCATTGTTTTTGCCTTATGTATCCACTATGTACATATACACTATACACTATATATATAATTTTTGGACTTTTTTTGCAAAAAAATATATTATTTATTTTTAATTTTTACAAAAAAATATCCATATTATTTCATAATTATAAATTATATATATTTTTTTTTAAAAAATGAGCAATTTATATCCATTATGTTTCATATTGTGACAAAATATATCCAAATTGATGACATCATCAAACGGAATGAATATATTTTGGCACAAAATGAAACGTAATGATATAAATTGCAATTATGAAATAAGATTGGTATTTTTTGCAAAAATAGATATATATATATATATATGGATTTATTTGAGGATTTTTTTACAAGTGGAATCGAAGACAACCTGGAGAATGCTTCTGGAATCAGCTTCATCCGGTAGCTTCAGAAGGCGAGCAACTTTCCTGAAGCCGATATGCTGTTTCATCACGCCTTCTTCCGTCACGCCATCGCCGTCCTCCTCCCCATCGCCGTCATCATTCCTTCTGTGCGTCAGCGCCCACTGCATCGCCCATATCGCCAAAGGCCTCATGTACCCCAAAGACCTGTATCGCCCCTCGAAATCCCATCCTTCCGGCGTCTGGAAACCATACCTATTACCAAACAATTCAAACATTTTATATTCCCCTTTCTTTCCGACAATTTATATCCAACGACGTTCTGCATTGCAATTTTTATATCCCGAATTGATGACGGTCATCAAACGGAGTTGATATAAATTGTTGATTTTTAAAACAAAAATAATATAAATTGTAATTATAAAATAAGATTTATATTTATTTTTTTTTTGTAAAAATCGAAAACTATAAAATATTATAAACCCCCTCTATGTTTATCAAGTCACCGTCAAGCAGTAACGGTGATTCGACGGAGTCGGGCAGAGGGTATAAATTATCATTACGAAACGCGGTAAAAGACGACTGCAAAAAAAAAAGAACTAGGAGCATCTATAAAAAAAAGGGGGCGTAAGTACGTACCCGAGGCCTCTTTCGGACCAGGCGACTTCATAGACCCCGACCGCGGTATTGAACGCGGTCTCGTCCATGTTTTCGTGGATCATCCCGGCCGCGACGGCGTACGTCACGCCGCTCCATATCTCCCTCGACTGCAGGGTGCACATATCCGGCTCCCCGTTGGGGAGCATCCCGTTGGCGGCCCCCATCCTCCCGTTTTTCACCTTCAGCACGTTGAAGTTATAAACCGTTTCGAGCGCCTTTCGAGCCTTCTCCTCGTCCACGATCGGACGAAGCCCGCAAGCCCGAGCATACCTACGATGATCGTAGCAAAACATTTTTTGAGCCGAAAAAAACGAGAGAAACGGGGGAATGATGGAGTGTATATTACCATTGTCCAGCTAACTGATCAGCCTGTATAGAGAGACTTGTCCCACTGCTGCTGCTGTCATATTTGAAATAAGAGCCGTTCCACAACTTGTCGTAAACTTCCTTCGCCTTCTTAAACCGGAACCAGAAGTAATCCCTCGAAGCCGTATCGCCCACGAAACGGGCGATCTCCGACGCGGCCTGCAGAGCGGCCACCCACAGGCCGCCGCAGTAGGCGCTCACCCCGGATACGTTCCACGTGTCGTACGTCTGATCGGGGAATCCCTCGTTCTCGATCATACCGTCCCCGTCCTTGTCGAACTGCTCCATGTACGCCATCGCCACGTAGACCGAAGGCCACATGGCGACGGCGAACCGTTCGTCCCCCGTGGCGAACACGTCCCGGCAGACCTGGAGGACGAACTTCGGGTTCAGGTCCTTCCACCGGTCGGTGTTGTGGAGGTTGTAGAAGTTGACCTCGAACCAGGGGTCCCTCATCCCGATGTCGTGAGGGACGGCGCCGAGGACTTTCCTCTGGACCCACGTGCCGTCTTGCAGCAGCGGCATCCGGCCGGGGTCGTGCATCATGACGGCGGCGGCGAAGTCCCTCTGAATGCTGAGCTCGAGCTCCGGGAACAGCGTGGCCAGGGCGAAGGAGGCGTAGAAATGAACGTCGTACGTGTTGCACATGTGATATTCGATCCCTTCGAGGTATAAGAACTGTCCCACGTTTTCCTCGTCTTCGGCGAGCAGATTCGTTCCGACGGCGGAAGTTAGCAGCTCGTGAGCCGGAGTCACTTCGACTAACGACGCAATCTTCCCGAGAATATTCATCGCCATCTCGTCCTCAGCAGAATCTTCCCGGAAGTTCGGGGATGAACTGGATCGAGCAACGGACAGCCTACGCTTTCCCATGTTAAGCAAACTATGCCTCGGTGGTGAGCCATCTGAAAGAAACACCAGGATAAGAGAAAACAGAAAGCTTCCAATCAGCTCGACTGAATTAACCGTAAACAGCATATATATATATATATATATAACGATTCACAGGTCGGGTTACCCGTCCAGATCGTTCCCCCCGAGTTCAAGTAGTAAAGTTCATTAAAAAGGGTGACAGGATACCTGCATTCGACAGTCGTAAAATATTTTTTAAACCTTCGAAAACTTCGGCCAAAGCGACAGAAACGTAAATCGACGTACCATTCTGGGAGACTCGTGTCTTCGAGGACGGGCCTTTGCCATGATTCGATTTCTGACTCCCACTTTTCGTACCCTAAGATTTGGCCAAAGTAAATGCATGAACCAAAAACAACCTCAACACAAGTTCAACAAACAAAGAAAATGACTTGAACCAAAATTTCGATCTTCGAGTGCATAGTACGAGAATTTACCACGAAGAGCATCACGTGTGATGTTCATAGCGACATTGGTATGGGTACCATAAAATTTAGCATACCGCCTGATAAAAATAAAACGGAAAAAAGTAGCACAACATGAAGATATAGGAAACAAAAAAAAAGAAAATTTGACATGTTACCGGTAATACGTCCTTCCACTCGGAAAGCTAACTTCGGGACAAGACCATGCCAAGGAAAATGAAATGGTTTTCACGGTTCCGGGAGGTACTTTCAGAGAAGCTGCGATGGCTGCCCCGATAAGTGTCTTGGGCTCGGTGGGCATCGACACTTCTTGTGATTTCAGGCGTTCAAACGATCCATTCTAATAGAACATGAATCAACGACATGGAAAACTAACTATCATGACCCGAAAAGAGATAGGGGAATCGACAAGTTGGGAAGTAATTTTAGTTACCTCTTTGATTTCATGCCACATATCTCTTGCGGTGATGCCCTGTGATTTTCCTGAGATTGTAAAGCACGTGCACTGTGAAATACGGACATCATTAGTCTCTTCGGCTGCAATTGCATAAGTTACAGACGGTAGCCCATCTGCAGTCCTGTACTAAATCGGAGCATCGACTTGACATGAGGAGATGGGATAGACTAAATCGAATTATACTAGAACATGGAGAATTTACATATGATGCAGAAGAACACCCTTGATATCATCATTCGTCCTGAAACGGCAGATAAATTTTGGATCAGGTTGGTTACAAACAATTTTCTGGAGAAACCAGTCACCGAATTTACTTATTCGGTTCGGTTTTCGAAACTCGACAGCTACGTTATATTATGTCGAATGGAAGTCTCAACAGGGCCTTTATACCTGAATTTTGAATTGAAGTGCTGACCAGAGAGTCCTGAGCTACCACCAACTGAATTCTAATGAAACAAACAGAGAACGATTACAATTCCCATTTTTAGTCGTCCACAACCGAGATGATATCGTTAACATAAATTAAGAAAGCATACTTACAGCCCACGTAAACAGCAAGGAGACATCTGCCACCGAATTTCCTGAATTAGCCACCTGAAAATAATAACACGCCAAAATTCTTAATAAAACACCCCTCTCCAAAACGGTCGTTTTGTTGTCTTGAAACAGAGGAGGATAACAGCAAGATTAGGATCGTCTTCAGTACCGTGTAGGTAAATACTGCTACAGGCAAGCTGCTCTCCTTGTAATTGTGGGGAATAAAAGGTGAAATTTGGCGACAGACAATTTTCAACTCCGGATCAGGTTCACCTTCATATGATTTAAAGCAAAGTTATATATGAAAAGGAAGAATTCGGGATCGAAAAATAAAACAACAGTAACACCAGACGAATATAAAATACCATCATATACAGTCCAAGACCGAGGATATAATGCATGGTAAGTGGAGTTTTGGCCACCAAGAGTCCAGTCCCATGATGCTATCCCACAAGCTGATTCATCACTGCTTATCCAAATTATCCAGAAAAAAAAAATTGAATAAAACTTTTGAAAACAAAGGTTCATGCAGATATTTAATTTCTTCGTTTTGCTGCTTTTCTAAGAATCGAACGGGCAGTCTCATCAACAGTGGAAAGGAATAAAACGTCACAAAAGGTATGAACACACTACTTACTTCAAAACTTCGGGCCGCTTTGGACATAAAACAGCAGAGAACTTTTCACCGCTTGCCCGTGAAATAAATATCTGAAAGTAGATGCAAATTAAAAGCTGGAGACACTGGATAAAAAGTTACAATAGATGGACAAAAATAAGAACTAACTACTATGCACACAAGCAAATAATATAAACAGTGAAACATGTACATTTTAGATCATGATTCGTCTTAATAAAAGTTATAAAACTTTTAAAGAAAACACCAAAGTACCACGTCCATACAAGAAATTGAACTTACAGAGAATTGGTTCGCTGGAACTGGTTTATCTTCAAAAATCCTGGGAAATAGTTGCCAACGCATAAACTCACCTTTGCAACTTCTTCCGATGCTGCCAGCACTGAAATATAATCGAGTCGTGGAGAACCAGATTTATTTCAAGAAATACTATTTAAAACAACTTGAAACTCCCCTAAAGAAAAATGCAACGGACTGGCATATTGCAGTCCACACCACTTAAGAGAACACACCAATTATTATTGCCATGATCATGATGTCAACAGAGAATGATTATGCTGGTTTATGGAATATATGTATGCCTAAAACATATATGCCTCCTAAGTTCGTACTCCTGACAGAAAGAAAGCAATAGTGTGGCCAATTCCCGACCTTTTTTTCTTCAAATTTGATGGAAAACAAATCATTTAAGATTTCATAATGACACAGCAAAATTCATATAACCACTTGAATTCCCCAATATAGAGAATAAAGAGAGTAGCAGATTGAAAGAAATGAAGCATAAGCATAGAAAATGTCAAAGCCAAGGCATTCAAGTGATTTTCTAGGAAATGCTTATTATTATAACCCATGAATAATAGGCAGGTGCTCGATCAAAAATATAATAGGAGTGTAACATACCCAATACCACCTAAAGGAACTCCATGGCAAGTTGATGTATATCGCTTCACAAAAGGATCGACAAACACTTCCTGTATCAACAACAAACAGAGAGTGATTAGAACGGGCCGAAAATCCACATGATGATGTTCAGTTACTGATCAGGAAAACATACCCGATGTTTCGACTTTGCGTTTTGAAGGCTTCGCCAAATTCTATAACCAATAGGAGCCTACATATACCATGAAAAAAATGTTTCATGGATAGCATAGAAGAACGAGATTTAGAGACAACATGTGGAAGCAGTATCCATTTAATTTACGACTACAACGCTCAGTAGAAATGAGGTCAGGGATTAGAACACTACCAAGCTGATAATCTCTTTCAATGTTGGATATAATTCAGAAAGGGTTTTTTCCTCATGACTTAGCTTCCGTTTCCATGTCAAAGATGGAGGTTCCACAGAACCCACCTTCACCTGGAAAAAAAAAAAAACTTATAGTGGTATGGGTGATCAATCGAAATTACAGGTTTGCAATCCATCCCAAGCTTCATTCTGTTGAAAGTAGAGGATATGATTAAATCTAATCACCGACCTGATCATGGTGCGAAGTGCATTCCGCTTCACCATGAAAGCTATCATCCGACATATTTTCTGCAAGGAAGAAACAGACCCTTATCGTCAGAGAAAGAGACACTCAAGAAGCAATTATTAGGACAAGATTTTCTAAGAGATATACTGACTGCATTTTCATTCATTCATACATACACAAAATCTAACAGCATCTCAAAAACATACAATAGAAAGCATTGGCATTTCGAGTTCATCGTCAGACACACGTTCTAAGCGAAACATCTACGGATATTTCAAAGATATGAGACTGTTTAGAATCCCAAGCACCACATTACCATCATCATTTATCATAAAAATGAAATCCTAAGACATCTGGAAAAATAATGTTCATACAAGCAACCACGCACCACTCCAGGCTCAGAATCCAAGCATCTCAATACCCCGCAAGGACAATAAAAGACGAGAGACTATAACACAAACGCATTGATGCAAATCAAACGGTAAATTCCTCAGAAGAATCGCATGCCGACGAGGCAAAATACTCCGTACGAACACAAATTGCAAAACAAAAGGTCGATCAGCATTGAATTTACAAAAAAATAAAAGCAGTACGACAAACTCACCAACCGTAGAAAAGCGCAACCGCGGGAGGCGATTCGGAATCAGACCTACGGATCTCGATTCGATGGACGGAAGTGAATGATTGGGCTGTGTATATCGACTATGGAGGAGAATAGAGGAGGAGAAGCTCTATACCTTGCCTCCGTATATATATATATATGGCAGACAACAGTGGGAGAAAGTAACGCCATTTTTACGGAATCGAATATAAAAATAAAAAGAATATAAAATATAAAAAATAATAAAAGCAAAAAACGTTTTTCTGAAAAATAAAATCCGACTTCATTTATTTTTCTCACGCCTTTTGTTAATTATTATTTAAATCCGTAGCCGTGACGTAGAGTCGTTAATATTCATTTTCCTTTTAAAAAGGTTCCGCAACCGCCAACAGTTTGCAATTCGTCCAATTAAAATATGTGGGACCCACTGATAACCGACTTCGTATAGATAATTAAAGGGTAATTGGCATTTTCTACCCCTTATCTTTCAAAAATTTGCAAAAAATGCTCATTTTATTTCATAATTGCAATTTTACCCCTTATGTTTCATTTTGTGGCAAAATATACCCAACGCCGTTAATTAGTGCAAAATTTAATGTTTTTTGTTGCAATTTATACCCCCATTATATTTCATTTTTTTGCCAAAATATACCCAAATTGATGACATCATCAAACGTATAATGACGTTATCAAATGAAATTGGGTATATTTTGCCTCAAAATGAAATATAATTGGTATATTTTGCCACAAAATGAAACAAAAGAGATATATTTTGCCCCAAAATGAAACATAATGAGTATATTTTGCCACAAAATGAAACATAATGGGTATAAATTGGTATTATGAAAGAAAATTGGTATTTTTTGCAAAAATCGAAAAGAATAAAAAAAGGTATAAAATGCAATAAACCCTAAATATTTATGTAAAACGATGAAATATGATATACCGAAAATGTCAAATCCCTAGGCCCTAAATATTACATTCTAAACTCTAAATTTGTCTAAATAATATAAAGAATTGAGTCAAGGGAGAAAGAAAAGACTAACGGCCAGTTTCGTGCGTGACGTGTGCGAAGAAGGCGGCGATTTCCCGCTTGGAGTCGTCGGCCGATCCGACGGTTCCGAACTGCGGATAAAACCCGAGCGCGTCGATGAAAGCGGCGCGTGTGTAGAATCCGTCGCCGGAGCAATTGACCCCCCCGGCCTGGTTGTTCACTATCCCGTAGAAGAAATCTTCCGTCACGATATCCGTCACGGAGACGCCGTTGGACGGCGGCGGCCCGTTGCACGGCCCGCTCTGACATCCCGCTCCGCAGTAAGCGTCGGAGGTGCCGCAGTAGCCGTACTTGCTGCAGCACAGCGCCGCCGTGCAATTGCAGTTCTGCGCCAGCCCCGCCGGAATTGCCGAAAGTACGGACAGAACGAGAATCAGAAGAAATGGTGCCGCCATGGATTGGGTTCTCTACTCCTCGAATGAAGGGAAGCTTTGAACTCTTCCGTCTATTTATAGCGCTTCAAGTATTATACGTCGGAAACGTCGACGGAAAAGGTCGTAATTGCTACGGCCATACGGCGGGATAAAGTAGGCAAAGGGAAAAAAGATCGTTGACTTTGACTGGTTGATTCGTTCAAAATTAAAACCGAGTTTTAAATTTCAAAAATATAAAAATATAAACATTAAAAATAGTGCGTGTGGTTTTAGGTATAAAGTGGCATAATAAAGTTTTAAAAAAATAATACCATATAAAACCCTG
>KE528603.1:0-19304 GCA_000441915.1 Genlisea aurea | reverse complement strand
GGGGGGGGATCATAAAGATGGTAAGAAGAATCACTGCAACATAGTACAAGAATATTATAAGGCAATAAAAAAATGAGAAGCAGAGCAGCTGTCACTCAGCTAGTAATAAAAGCTGCTGCTGGTAAAAGGGAGGGTCCCTCTCTTTAAGCTTCTTCTTCTTCTTCCTACCTCCATTGGTGGAAAAAATAAAAATCTGTTAAATAAAAAGCAGTGGAGCAGTAGAGACAGATGCATGCATAATGATGTAAATGATGCATGGCAAATGAGAAGACCCCCTAAGAGTATAGGGGCGCTAGGGGGCTATACGTATAGAATAAATAAATAATAGTAAAAAGTGTGGTCCACTCTGCCCGTTTTCTTTCTGCTTCTTGAAAAGAGACTAATGAGGAAGGGAAGGCTGAGCAGAATCAGGTTCAGAAGCAGAAGATAGATTCTCAATTTAAATAAAAAAATTAAAAACCCTCTCAGCGTGTTTATTATGGGCTTGGTTGTACCACTACCACACACAGAAAAATGTAGGACAAAGAGAAATAGCACAATTTTTCATTCAGATCAAATTAGTAATCAATATACACTACACTCAAGCTCATACATAAATCCCACTAAGCCTAGATTTCAACACGGTATTACAATGGTTCTAAAAATACTACTTACTAATCGAGGACCGACAATATTTAATTTTTCATTACCTAGTGTGAAGAAAAAAGAACAGAGAAATAAACTTACAGTGAATTTTTGGATCAACCACAACACCTTAGGAAACAAACAGAGTGGTCCATGGCTTCCTATCCTGGAATTTGATGTGCAAAACATACCAATTCCAGTATGGAACCGGTATTTTTCCGATACTACGGTTATCTGCAAATGAAAATATGTGAGTTTTTGTCAGAAAATTGGTGGATTCACATTATCCATTTGTGGTATCAAGAACCAGAATTGAACATTGAAAACAAAAAAGGGGTACCTGGATTATATAACCATCGATCCAACAATCACCAGAAGTCTCCACAGGAGCAAAATCCATCTCTGAAATGATGATACCTGTTGATATCCCTCACAATGATCTCCCGCCGATATACCTCTGAAACCAACTTCAAGAAACGGTGGCAATCCCCGCATACTCTCAGGTTCTTGGCAATCCGAATGGGGTTAGCAGAAGCAGTCACAAGAAATCCATAGGCTAAAGCAATCCTCTCACTGTGGCTCTGAACCATCTTCACCTTCTCATCATCATCTAAATCATGTAGAACACATCTGGTATCTGCTCTATACCCTCCCGCCCTCTCTACCTCAGCAGTTATCTCGGACAGTTTGCCGTAAATCGCATCGCATTTCGGGTGAGACCGATCATTCACCACGAAAGAATGGAACTTGTTACCGATCTCAATCCAGCTGCATCCGGGATCTTTCCTCAATCCCTTAGATTTCATAAGTGATCTCACTCTTTCCACATCTTCCCACCTCCCAGCTGCAGCATATAAGTTGGATACAAGCACGTAGTGGCCGGGGTCATGAGGATCCGATTCAAGAAGCTTCTTCGCAGCTATTTCTCCGATTTCCATATCGGAGTGAATTCTGCAGGCACCGAGTAGAGCGCACCAGACAGCAGCAGGTGGAGGATCCATATGCATACTTTCAACGAGTTCGAATGCTTCTCGTAAACGATTCCCACGACCAAGAAGATCGACTACACAAGCGTAGTGTTGAGGCCATGGTTCCATTTTGTATTCACACAGCATTGTGTTGTAGAATGCTAGGCCTTCATCTACCAACCCGGAATGGCTGCAAGCAGATATAAGAGCCAGGAATGTGACATGATCAGGAACGAAATTCTCACCCGCCATCGTCTTGAATAATTCCACGGCCGCCATCCCATGGCCGTGGATTCCATATGCGTTCATCATGCTTGTCCGCAGAACTAAATCTTTGTCTACGATGCTGTTGAATACTTTACATGAACTGTGCAAAGCACCGCAGTTTGCATATGCATTTACGAGAGAGCTTGCGATCGATGCATCCAAATGCAGGCACCTTCTTATCAGAAAACTGTGAATCTCTCTGCATTTCATCAAGGCCGATAGAGTCGTAGCAGCCGATAGAATACTTACGAGTGAAATCGAGTCTAGCTCCACCCCTGATTGGATCATTTCGGAAGAATATTGAAGTGCATCATTAGGTAGTCCATTGTGAATGTAGCAGGCGATCATGCTTGTCCAGGATATGACATTTTTAACTTGGATATGTTGGAAGACGTTTCGAGCAGTTTTGACTCTCCCACAATCTCCATATACTTCCACTAAAGTGTTCTGCAGGACGGTATCCGATAACCCTCTGCTCAACACGTAGCCATGGATCTCCCTCACTTTCGAAATGCATCCCATCCCTCGGCATGCTTGTAGGAGTGATTCGATCATCATTTGATCGACATCGATCTTCTGCAAAATTACATCATGGAATGATTCCAAGGCCTTCATATAGCAAAAATTTTGAACATATCCAGCCATCATCGTTGTATAAGAAACGGAGTCCTTATCGGGAATCCTTCCGAGAGCAGACTCCATATAACTTATCTTGGAACACTTGGCATACATATCGACGATAGTGTTCGACACTTGAAGATCATCATCCATCCCTCTTTTCAAAGCGAAACCATGGAGTTCCATTCCATTCAACAGGTTACCTGATCTTCCGCTGGCCGAAAGAGCGCTGATAACGGAAACCTTATCAGGCTCCCTGCCATCCCTCATCATCTGAGTGAAAAAATCAAAAGATGCATCAAACAGATTGCACTGGACGTAAGCTGCCAGCATCGAATTCCAGGAAATGATATCCCTGTCAGGTATGCGGTCGAAAATTCGGGCAGCCTCATTCACTCTTCTGCATTTGGAATACATAACAACTAATGCATTCCCAATGTATCGATCCGAGTTAAGATTGTATTTGAACACAAGGGCATGAATTTGCATGCCAAAGAGAAGTTCCTCGCAATCCTTCAGAGCAGCAACAAATGTATAAGCGGTGGGGGTAACAGAAAATTCATGCATTTCTTCAAAAGCCGCCATTGCTTCAGAGTTCATCCCTTTGGTAGCATATGCAGATATCATTATATTCCACAGCACGATATCTCCCCTGCCACTCCTCTCAAACAACAACTCTGCACTGTTTAAGTCGCCACACTTATCATAAAAGCTAACGAGTGAGTTAACCAAGACGGAATTATTACTAACAAAACCGTACTTAACTGAAATCCCATGAATCTGTGCCCCGAGAAATTTGTCTTTAGCATCAGAGCAAGCCCTCAACAGGCAACTACAAGTATGTGCATCAATGGAGACATCCAGAAAAAGCATCTCATCGAAGAGTCCAATAGCTTCCCACGGTTCATCATTCGATACGTAAGCACCGAGCATTGCATTGTAAGTGAAAACACTCCGTTGAGGCATTTCGTCGAACAACTCTTCCGCCTCAACCCAGCACCCGCACTTCCCGTACATAAACACCAGTTTAGTCCCCAAGAAAGCCGAGCCATCCACATCTTTTCGTTTGATGATATCGGCGTGAATTTGTCTACCGAGCGACGGCAACTTCCGACTAGCGCAGCTATCAAGGATTACCGAGTAAGCTTCATCCGATGCCCAGCGGGTTGAATCAGTTCCGCAACATACCACAGATTTCCTCAAAGCAGTGAAACTCGTCGGTTGAGGTCGGCGGGCATTCTCCACATAGCAAGAGGATGCAGAGATCGAAGTAGACCCCAACATTAGGAACGGTTACCACATTCAACATGATCGAGATAATAAACCGACCATATTTTGAATATATTAAATAAACAAATAAAAATTAACATAAATCCGTTGTCGTCCAGCGGTTAGGATATCTAGACCCAGGAGACCCGGGTTCGATTCCCGGCATCGGAATTTTTTAACTTTTTTATTTTTATTTTTATAAATAATATCCATAACCAATAGTCCAATATGTATATATCATATAAATTGTATTTTAAATTTTGTAACAGTAAAGTGCATACCCAAAAAAACATTTGATTGGTTATATGTTATACATTGACTTCTTCTACAACAAAATTAAAGAATGTAGCAGCAGCAAGCATGTATCAGCAAAACACACCACCTGGTCCTCCTCTTCTAAACTACATTGACAACACACAATATATACATACATAGCTGCAGCCTGCAGACAACAAAATCATCCTGGAGAGTGGAGAGGAATCTCACCAAAACCACACACCACAAGGCAAGATTAGTTTAAAAACCCCAAACGAAACTTACCTGCCTCCAGTTGCGTAACGGGACTACTGAATCTCCGAGCCCCCGAGAAATGATGTTTTGATATCATCATCAAAAGCCTTTCTGTTTTTTTTGTTTTTCTTTACCCTATGCTGATGGAAGAAGAAGAAGATTTGATGCTCTCCTCTGCTGGTAGTGTCCACGAAAGAAGGTGCCCGTCGGAATCCCCGGTCAGGAGTTGCTTCAGATCACTCGAGAAGTAGAGGGAGGTCACCGGATTCTTGTGGGATTTCAGAACTTTGTGCAGAATCAATCGGTATTCGGGCAGCTTTCCTCCTTCGAGCTTCAGCCCGGCTGTGGGAGTTCTGGAATGCTTGGCAGCTTCCGCGGATTCCTCGCTGGAGATGTGAACCATTTTCCAGATCTTGACGGCCCCGCTCTGGTGGCCGGAGATGTACCACCCGGTTTCGAGCCAATCCGAGAAGACGGAACCGGTCAGGGAGAGGATGGAATCGGACGGCAGCTGAGACGTGTTGACCGCGGCCAGGCACTCGCCGTTGATGTTCCAGACCGCGAGCATCACGCCGGCGGCAGTCGCGATCTCTCCGGTCAGGTCGTTCATGTAAACAGCGGAAACCGCGGAGGGGAATTCCGAGAGCTGCCTCACGAACGTCAGCGAGCTCAGATCCCACAGTATCACCGTGCAGTCCTCGGAACCGCTCGCGATCATCATGTAGGGTTGGCTCACGTGCAGGCACGTGATCCTGCCGGTGTGGCCGCAGAGAGCTTTTTCCAACTGCACGCTCTGTACGGCTCGGGGTCCGTCCTTTCCGATCCTCCAGATGCAGACCAAGCTGTCGTCGGCGCCGGTGGCGAGCGTCTCCCCGTCGTGGCTGACGCTCACGCACTGGATCTGATTCCCTCCGTGGAGATTCTCGTGAGTCGAGATGAGCTTATCCTGGTCGTAGCTCATGCACCGCAGGCTGCGGTCGGGAAACCCCCACGCCACGTAGCTCGCGTAGGTCCTCGGCCTCAGCGAGTTGTTCGAGCCGGCGACGAGGACCTTATCGCCGGAGGTCACGATCTGAGCGACCGCGGAGGAGGTCTTCCGGATCTCGTGAGGAACGAGCAGCGCGGAGTGCTTCAGCGGATGAGGCGGAAGTTTCCGGTCGGTTCGCCTCTTGGCGTGAGGCTTCAAGAACAACTGCTTCGGCGTCTGTCCGAAGTGATTGATCTGAGCCAGTATCGACGCCTTCATCGCCGGATCAGCCACCGCATCGATGTCGACGTTCCCCTCGTAGGTGTAGTGGTAGAACACATTAACAGCTTCTTCTGCCGCCTGAAAAGATCAATCAAATTAGGGTTTATTTAACTAACATCAGAAAAAATATATATGTACCGAGACTGACCTTCCCTCTTTGTTTACATCCGAAAATGAGGTCGATCCAATGATGAAGATTTTCTGAAACATAATTCGACTCCAAAGCTTCCCTATGCTTCCTTATGAACTCCCTCGCACTGCCCTTCGCCCATGGCGGCAAAATCACATCACCGACCTGCCGTTAACGCTCGTAATGTAAATAAGCAGCCCCATCCATCGATATTTCTTACTTCATAACAAATAGGAAGAAGAAAGAAACTCCACCTTTTCACCGGATTGTTTCTCGCCCAAGTCGAGATTGAACCTGTTCTCCAGAAATTCCGGCATGTAGAAGAACTCCGGGATGAGTTCCTTGACATCCGAGGTGTTCCCTCTCCCGGCAGCACTCGACCACGTATCGCGGATGCTGTTGAAGAGACGGTCGGCGTGGTCGAACTGTCCGCCCTGGAGCTTCAGATTCTCCGTGCTGAACGGAGGGAGGCGGAGGAGGTAGAACAGAACGATCCCGGCACTGGAATAATGCGAACCGTAGTGGAACTTGGGGACTTCCGGATCATCCCAACTGTCGTACCTGAAAAATAGCAGCGAAACGGGGAACGTGTGAAAAACGGAACAGGTTTCGGCTGAACGGAAGAGAATATGGAAGAATTCTAACCTCTTTCTGAACTCATCCTCGCCTTCCATAGTCTGGCAACCCATCGGCTTCTGAAGATTCCGGAACGTTTTCGGATCAGAAAAGTCGAGATTTTCGCTGTCGTAATCGGCCAGAACCCAGGGATAGACGGGATACTGCGTGAGGTCGCTGTATCCACGGCCAGCAAGAGTGTTGAGGTGCATGATATACTGAAAGTTGCTTATTTCTCCGTTCTGCCACCTCTTCGAAAATGATTTCGCCATGACCTTGAAAAGGCGGCTGCCTTCATTACTTTCCTGCTTCATAGACCCTGATATGGTCGGGTCCAAGCTGCATTGAGGAATGAATAAAAAACATGTGAAAACTAAATTAAATGGGCTGTATCAGGCAGGATTGTGAAGAATGATTACTTACATGGTGTTTCTTGGGAGATTCATGGCCACCAAGTTCTTGAAAACCTCTTCTCTCTCTTTCTTATGGAAAACCAATAAGTCATTGCAGCCGTCCATGCTGAAAACCTCGATGGCAACCGGGCGGAGCTGATAGTCACGCCTCAGAAGCTCGTGGACGCTGTCCAGCTTCCAAATGCGCCAAAGATGAGGGACGTTGCTGCCGTTGCCCAACTTTTCCTTTCCCCAGGCACCGCCGTTGTAAGCCCACGCCCTACCCCCGGCATAAGCCTTTGCGGTCGCAGCCCAAGACGACGACGACTTGGAATGAGCATCCATGCTGCTAGAAAAATCCTTTTTAACTCCCAAAGCTTGATCGATGATGGAGAGTTCGTCTTCCTTCTCTTTCTCACAGATGCATCCGGAATCATCGATGTAGAAGTTTTCGATGACGTAGAGAGATAGTTCTCCGATCAGGAAAATGCCGTCATGTTTGTCGAGGCCAACGACTCTCTCGCAGTTGTATTTATACTTGATTCTCTCGGAGTGTTCTAAATAAGGTCTGATCAAGTATTCGCCGTTATCATTCAATTCTCTTTCCGACCTGGTTTCATCGATTCTGAGAGAAGAAGAATATCTAGGAGATCCGGATTCGGACTTCCCTCGAACACTTCCTCCGATTTGGGTGGATGCAGCGCTGGATTTTACGCCAAATTCAGTAGCTGAATGTAGGCTTGCTTCGTTTATGCTACTTTCACGGTCATCATTCCATCCGACCCCGGAAAAGACTACATCTTCCTCCGACTCTCTGAAAGCTGGCTCATGGTAAACTTCCTTATCAGCGGTAGTAGATTCGTTCGTCTTGCCAGTTAAAAGATTGAAAAAGTAATCCGACTCGGTCTCAGAGACGGCATCTTCGTTTTCAGTTTTATCCCTCGGGAGTTCTCCCTCAACGAAAAGAAACTGTTCAGCCATTACTCTTTCGATCGCGTCGGTCTTGAGCTTGCAAGGTTCGAGCTTTTTGCGCATCCTGTAAGGACCTTCAATGGGGCAAAGCTGCCACTCGAGCTCCTCGCTCATCAGAGATTTGTTGATCGGAAATATTCCCCGCTCGTGAATAAGCTGCTGGAGATGAGTCTGCCACTCGCTCTCGGCATGAAGCACCCAGCCGTACTTATCTTGGCGGATAACTCGTAATTCAGTGGCCATGGCATCTCGAACAACTTCGAGAGCGATTCTCCTTTCGTTCAACTGCTCCCAATGCTTTCCACCGAGCCTCGAAGCATCCTTAGATTTTCTACCCATCTCCCTTTTTCTTCGACTATCCATGCTCTTTATTCTCACTCCGGGAAACTTGGCCGAGCCCGCAATGTACTGAACCCACATAATGGCAGCACACTGCTCCAAAACTTTATTTACAGTCGGCTCAGAACTGTGAAACCATTCAAGGAAATCGGATTGCGTCGCTCCACTCAAAAGCTTATCGAAACCGCCGTGCAGAACGTCCAGAGAAGGACCTTGGTTGGGTTTAGATACAAAGAATTCTTCAAAGGCAGCTTTTCGATGCACCAGAAGGTACTTGAGAATATCGGCTGCAGCATGTTGGACGTTTTTCCGATGGTCACGGAGAAGAGATATCAGATTCACACAAAGGCAGCAATTCAAGTCTGTTTCGAAATTACTCGGGCAAAATATTATTCTCCGATGGGCAATCAGTAGCTGTAAGACGGCAAGAATATCAATGCCTCCATCCTCCGGTGAAGAGTGCTGAAGAGATCTTTTTCTAGAATCATTCAGCAAACCCAAACGCGAAAGAAGGTCATCTTCACCGATGGAAAACAGGAAGGGTGGCAGGAAGCAGAAAAGAAACATCCGGTTCATGTTTTTGAAAAGCGCATAAATAAAAGAATCGAGTGGCCTACTTCCCCTTCCGATGGCGAGAATTCCTTTTCCGGTCGGAGTGGCTTCTTCAATCCGGCCGTCTTTGTTAGCTAACTGCAGCATAGACGTCATGAACTCCAGAGTCTTGAATACACTAACGGGCTGAGAAAAAGCTCCCATGTACACACGATCGACAATCATCCACGACAACGAATCTAAGTTCAAGGACCAACGGGCCTTATCTAACTTCTTCTCGCTTTCCTCGTCATCACGTAGTAAGCGCCTTTCAAGAAAGTTCATCAGCCTTGTGAGGCACAGTCCTTGAAAAACTAAAACGCATTCACTGTCGACGTAAAGTGGGACGTTTTCCATCAGACTCTCAACCACCGCAGTAGCTTTTATCTGTTCGGTCACAAAATCAGAGAGTACTTCTGCGATGAAATCAAGAATCGCAGTCGCACCAGCAGAGCATGGGCCTCCTCCATATCCAGCATCATCCACTTGAAGAAGAAGCTTTGGATTAATATCAAAAAACGTGCTTGAAGAAGATTGAATCTGTTTCACAGACTTCGAATCAGAAAAGGAGTCAACATCACTAGCAGCTGCATCCATTGTCTGAGTCGACACTGACAGAGATTTTGAACCATTGCGACCACTAACGCCCAGCCACGATGTCAATGCTAAAACAGGAGAAGAAGATTGACTCAATGGAATCCTCGAAAAAGATTTCTCAGATGAAATAGGGGATTCCAGCATAGGTAACGACAACGAGCTCTGTGAATCATTCTGGTACGAATTATCGGGTGCCCTTTTCGTGTCGCAGAAGTTGAATTCACTACTGCCTGATGTATCATTGGATTCCTTGTCAGCTATTTCAACATGAACACCCACCAAAGCATCATCTTTAACTATCTGATCAACATCTTGTTTCTCACATGCCACTTCATCTGGAAAAATAGGAATGCCTTCAGAACTTCCACTCACATTCCCCTGGGCAAAGCTTCCTATACTGATAGAGGTCTTTGCAGACAAATCATGATCTTGAGGAAAGCTGGAAAACGTATTCTGAGAGCTAACGTGATCATCCACATCATTAAAATTCTTTTCCTCAGTTTCTACAGTGACTTTTTTGGCCATCATCACAGCATGGGCAGCCCTGGGACAACAGAAAGACGAATCGAGTTAAACAATTAAATTGGTAACTGGCATGTATTGCTTAACGGGCCACCTTTCTTCACTTTGGAAAAAAAAAAAAACTGAAATATACTATCCCAGTGACAGCAAAATCGCTTAATTCAAATTTTTACACACATCTCCCTAACTCTATCTGGTATTAGAGGCCGGGCTCGAATCTGAGATCTCAAGCGGTGCTACTAGGCTAAATAGCTATGGACCCTCTATTCAAATTGTATGTCATCAGCTATGTTCATTTCATGATTGAAGAAATATATATATTCGAAGGAAAATATGAAATAGTAACGAGACCTGATGCAAGAAAAATAGAGGTCAATGCAGCTTTCAAGAAACTCCTGTCGTTTGCAGACTGCTGAAAAGGGGGGGCACATCTTTGCAAGATCAACCATAAACCTCAAAACAGAAGTTGCTGCAGCAGGGGCCGATGCCTCTCCACCCAACAAGCGGGCAGCATAAGTTTTGTGCATCAAAGCTTCACCTTGTAGATCGCCAGCAATATCGACTTGACCATCTACAAGCTCCACAACAAGACCAGCACCAACCTGAGAAAGATTGCCCGTTCGATGCACAAGAATTGATTGCATACATAACCTATCAAATGTTGATTTTGCCATAGCAATAACAGAGTCCAGAAGCTCCACGTATTTCAGCTCTCTGCAGCTACCATCACTTGGCATGAGAGCATGAAAATCAAGAAGGCGAACCTCAGGCAATCTTGGATACACAGGTTTCTCAAACATTAAGCAGAATAAGATGTAATAGATGTCGGGAGAATCATAGAAACTTGAAAGCACCTTCGACAAACCCTGATAACCTCCACTAGAACGAAACTTAAATGCAAATGTCGGCGAAGATGTAATGCTAACGCCCAGTAGAGTCATGATCCATCTCATACTGGTCGGGTGAACACCCTCATCAAGAAAATAAGTGATCAGTTTTGATGAGACAATTTTATGCCATTGCTCAAGCAAGTCTTCAGTTTGAATTGTAACCTGGAGGTCAATAAGCATCTCAAGAAGCATATTTCTCACAATAACATGTTTTCCCATTGACTCCCGTGCGATATAATCCTGAGACGTTAAATCTGGTGGATCGAATGTCATAATCACAAACCTCACTACAAGTTCTAATTCAGATGGAAGAAATCCATCCTCCAGTATAACTCCAAGCAGTACGACTAATTTCTCTAAGACGGGAACTTCAACATCACCCCTCTGAAGGGTCACAAGCAAATGCTGAACAAGGTTAATCCTGCGGAGAATAGTGAGGTTGTGATTTCTATACCAATGCATGGAGACCAGGTGCTCAAGAAAGCCAAGCAATGCAATTTGAATAGGTACTGGAGATGTTACCCAAAGGGTCCAATCCAACAATACATGCTCAACCATATCAGCATTTGATAGCACAATACAATTTGCCGTTTCAGAAGGCATGGACGCATATGCATTCTCCAACTCTGAGATTTGACTAAATGAATCTTTTGGTGCAGAAAATTCGTCTATGTCGCCCTGTGAACCAACTGAAGAAAATTCATCACGGAACTTCGACAGGTTAAGATCTTCTAAGCCGGAATCCCTAATTGATGCAAAAGGGGATGAACTGTTCTGAACATCTCCAGTTTTCCTTGGTTCAGAGAAAGAAGCTTCACATGCTGCAATTTTGAAAAATATCTCGAGTGACTGCATGTCAAACAATGACATTCTTCGGTGCAGAAAAAGCGCTAGCAAGTGGTATCCTCGGTACTTTTGCATGTCCCTCACATTCTGAGGATTCTGATGAAGGGCACAGGCCAGCAGAGTCAAGGACATTTGAAGCATGTCCTTTGTTTCAGCAGCTTCAACCAACGCAAGTACAACAGCCATGCCACCTAAAGGTCGGATGGAATCACCAATAACACAATGCTTGCAGACATAAATATCTCCAAGAAGTCGACCAAATCGTGGAATCCCTAGATTAAAATCAAAATAAGAAAAAACATATAAGCTAGATACCTCTGATTTAACATTGTAAGCATGTTTAGGAATTTGAAAGGTACAGTAAGACGAAGACAATAATTCACTTTCTCACCACCAATAGGAGAAGCAGCAGGAGACAGGGGATCAACTAAGTTGAGCATGGATAAGGTTGCAGATGCTCTGGAAAATTCTGTACAAGTTCCATCAAATGCAAATATCAATTTCCGACCTAGCAACTGCAGTGCTAAGTTTCCCAATTTATCTGAGTCCCAGACAATACCACTCTGATCAACCTTAGAGATCCCTTGCTTGGCAGAACTCTCGGGTTTTTGCATGTTGGAGGCCCCAGGCAAGTCGGAATCTAAAGATTCTAAAATAGCCATGCTTCCTCCTCCACAGGCCTGATTTGGAACAAACTGCAAGAGATCTGTGTCTTGGAAAAGCCCCCTATACCCCTTACCAAGAATGTACATAAAACATACTGAGCCAGGTGTCAGTACCTCTTCAAAGAGGTAACAGGATCTGAGTTTCCATGAAATATTACAAACCCTAGCAAAAGCAGCTGGAGTACCAATAGTGACCTGTAGAGGCTTCCCAACAGGGGAAGGGGAGTACCCTAATTTCCCTGTATGTCTTAGCTTTCCGTTAAGATATACGTAAGCAACACTGGCCTGAAATAGTCCAGCCAAAGCATTAGGTTTATTGTGGACCACTGCAAGGTGATGCCACCGACCTTCATCAATTTCTAGACCACTAAAAGTCAATGAAGAAGAATTGCTCGTTGCAAGGGTTAGGCGACCATCTTCCTGCAGTCTAAGTTCAGCAAAGAAAGGGCTACTGTTATCCACAGCCCCAACAGAGAAAATTCGTAGAGCCTGGTTTCCCGATGCTCCAGCTCCCTTGCCATTTAATTTAGAAATGCCGACTTTAGGATCATCAATCTCTATTGAGGGTGATTTCAGCAGATTTCGAAACTGAAACCAACATACAAAAGAATAACCAGCCGCTGGAGGCCAAGACCTTTCCCCCAGAGGCACTTGAAGAGAAGCGTGCCCAACTTTGCTCATGTCGAACTCCATAAATGGTGCGAGGGAAACGTCTTCTGAACCCATCTCCTGTGAAGCAATCAATCTTTCCATCATCTCAAAGAGGCAGCGACCGGAACTTGCATGTCTCAGTTGGAAAATGCACCTAACAAGGATTCTGAGTTCTGAAACTGATAGCCTGACAATTGTGGATTATTTCTGATTAGTATATAATTTTAGCAACTGAATGAGGAAAAATGGGCCCCCCATATCTTATAATAAATCATCTTACCTGTATGCACCAAGGACATCCACAATCTTCAAAGCATGAAGGACCAGAGGTGAAGAGCTTGACATGAACGGATGTACAGTTTCCAAAAGAAGTTGCACACAACCTGGCAGAATGAATAAAATCATCACTAAGGACCATAAAAAAACATAATAATAAAACAAACTGAAAATGGATTCAGCAGAATCACACCTACAGAGGTGAGGTTTTCCTTATTGAAGGAGCTAGCACAAGCAAGCTTTTCAACAAAGCTTAGCAATTCGAGTTGCAATTTTGGAGTGAATAATAATAAGGAACGCAGCAGAACCCTAACTGCAGCAGCATTATAAATACGTTCTTTACAAGGATCAGAAGAACCTGATGGCGTAAACAAAACAAAACAAGATGATCCGGTTCCCATAATATCAGGTGGAGCAGGAGTTTCTGATGTTAGAAATGGTGGAACAATGACCTCCAAGGCAAGTTCAATAAACAATTGTACCACTTGGTGCTCACATTCAACACAAATTAGCCCAGAATCTGATAGAAGATCGGAAAAGGTATGCGAAGATAATATTGTTAACAATTTCACACGGTTGACTGCATTATCCGAGGCTCCAACTGTCATTACACGCATCATATATGTGAATACCTTGATCCACACAGATAGATATGCTTGACTTCTCTGTTCTCCATCAGTCTGGAACGAATGAAGTGTGGTTAATAACAGAGAAAATCCAGTTGCTTCACCAAATACTCGCTGGGCTGAAGTATTAACCCCTAATATGCGCCATAAGGCTCCAAAAGCATCACATTTAGCATCAACCAGCAGTGTGAAGTGAGAACCGAATGAACTTGTGACCAATCCACTTTTCAGAATGTCCACCAAAGCACCCAACTCATCTGGATGGGCCTAGTGAAAAAAGACAAACTAGAAACCTTAATGGCCATCATTTGTGCTAATCCAGGGATTAGTAGCTCAAGGAAATAGAAATAAATCAATTCTATACAAGGAATAACAAAATAGAAAAATCTAAAAGTACATAATATCTGAGCTTTCCATCAGCTAAACACCCAAAAATCATCTCATCTATTCATGTGAAGCACCTCTAATAGTATCAGCAGAAAATGGAAATCAGATAACTAAAGACAACTCTGTTCAAAAAACAAAAAAAGATAACTAAAGACAACTCTCTTAAAAAAAAAAAAGATAACTAAAGACAACACACAATAAGCATATTTTCATCACAACAGTAGCACACAATAAGAATAGCAAATTTTTCTTCTAACTATTTTCTCGAACACAATAAAACAATATAGAAACTTTAACAGCATAATAGAACATGAAAAAAAAAAATCATTCATGCCTGTTTAACATCCTCAATAATCAAGCATGACAATGTTCGAAGGGCGCCTGAACGATGAATATCTGAAGCCAAAAATGGAAGTACTGTGGTCACACCATTAACTTTACGAAAGAAGTCCTGGTTGGCATCGGATTTCTTTAACAATGAAATCAAGCAGTCCCAGGCAATAGCTATTGTCCCTTCGACTTCAAATAGAGGTAATTTTCCAGAACCACTTTCTAAAAGTTTTGGGGAAGAAACAATCGCATCCTTGCTGTCTTGATAATTCTTGAAGCTGCTGGATTGAACATTTCTTTCAAAATGGCCACTATCGTCAGCAAGCGGCTCAGTCCCCAGTAGAAACTTATGCTGCTTAATATCATCTAAAAGAACGTCCAGCACACCACTTTCCCTTAGGATTTTCTTGTACTGTTGGTCAAAGGACAGGAGTTTTACAAAAAAGGATAGAATTGTATGCTTCAATTCAGCCGTTACTGACTGCTGCAGTAAGACACACAGCAAAAGCAATTCTTCTTCAGGAATTATATTCACAACAGTCACAGAATATTCCAGAATTTTCAAGATAGTGTCTTGAAGGGAGGAAGGAAAACCAGCCATATTGCGGATCAAGAGAGGCACGGTTTTCAGTTGCTGACATAACTTGTAATTTTCAAGATGAGAGGAGAACATCTTAAAAATTCTATTTAGCACTTCCGCTTGCAGTTCAGTACATTTTGCTAGGACCAGAATTTCCTGCAGCATTCGCACAGCTTCTAAGTCTCTGACTTTGTCCTTATCCTTCTCCCAAAAATCATCAACTATTATGTCAGAAGATGAAGTGCGATTTCTGCCATGCCCGCCAGGTCTTGATTGGGGCATTCTTGAAGCTCTATGTGCCAGTGGTCCGGGAGAATCAGAAGGGCCGATTTGTGCAAGATTAACAATGGCATCAAGAAGCCTGCAAAGTGTCGGAGGCAGACTATGGAGATAGCTGTTTTCGCCTTTGTCATATAAGTCCTTTTTTACAACCTTTTCAGCAGCATCATGCAAGCCAACTAAAGAAGAATCATCGGAAGATATTGAATACACAGTTAGACGATCTTTATTTTTTGACAGGGTCAATGCAAACTGCACCAAGAAGTGATAGCCGTGAGCATTGTGAATGTCCTCTCGGAGTCTTATGCCACCAGCCTCTACAAATCAAAGAATTGCAAAACATAAAGTGCCATTTTACTTTAATCACTCCCGATAAATATGGAGGAATCAAGGAAATTCAGTATGTTAAACAGAAAAATAAAATTAGATAGCATAAAAATTCTCAGTTTAATCAAATATCATCATGAAATATAATTTTTGCAGCATAGATATGCATACAATCTCCATAAATTAAACAATTTGAACCCACTAAAAGGTTGGGAAATTAGGGAAAACAGAACTAAATTGAAATTTCTATATTTGTTTTGTCTCAATGCCAAATATCAATTAAGTCAAATGAATGGAACATTGTATATCACCATTTACGAGAGAGAAAACAGTGCAAAGTTAACCAATAAGGACTAAAATGATTACTTTTTAACAGAAGACAAAACTGATGTAACATAAACAGAAATGAGACTCATACACCAAAGATTTCCAAGTTCACCATTGATTAAGTAGTGCATATTTTTCCATCTTACCAGGCCTGTAAGACAGTTCAACACATTCAAGAAGCAAGTCAACAATGCCCATAGTGTAGGCAGGATCCATGCAATCGAGTTTGAAATCCTTGACTGCCATTAGAAGGACTTTGATCTGCAGATGAAAAACAAGTTCAACGCGGAACCTAGAATCAACACGAATGGAATAAAAATCCAAACAAGGGAAATTAAGAAAAACAAGCAGGTATATCAAATAACAAAAACTATATGTAATTAAAAAATGTTCAAAGATGGCAGCTGAAACATTGTTATCATTACCAATGCAAACCAATCTACAATATTTGCACCAAAAAAAAAAAAAATTCAATCTGAAAAGGAGACACGTGACACATAAGATCAATTCCTTGTGCAGAAATCTCAAATGTAAAAGTATTTATATACCAAAAGATGCTGGTGGATATACTTAGCAGCGCAGCCATTGTCATTAGCCAAAATAAGGCGAAGAATCTGAAAAGTTCAAAGACCAAACCATATATCACTTGACATGATCAGGGAAGAAAGACGATCTTAAAATCAAATCTTATCATTGCAAACAGATCTAGCTAGAGTGCTACCAGAGGAATGCCTCATACCTGCATAGCATGCCTATGCAGTTGAATTGTATGCAAAGGAACAGTGCCCTCCTTACACTTAGAGAATGATACTAAAGAATCAACGGCTACCATTTTGAATAATAACTGCAGTGAACTGTCCTCTATTAAACTTTGAGCAGCTGAAGAATGATCAGCCAACGCTTTCATGATGTGTAAAATGCTAGCTTCAACCTATCAAATTTACAAAGAAAGGAAATTTCAAAATCATAAATCAAGCAGAAACAACTACAGTAAATATAATTTTGATCTGGGAAAGCACCAGCGTTAAAAGAAGAGAGCATGGAGTGCGATGGATGAATTTCAACATTTTCTAAAAAATAAGAGGGTGCAACTTAATAATTAATAGGATAATGGCATGGAATCCTTATGAAAGCACTGTAACTCAAAGTTTCAGGTATCAGATCTATAATCACCTCAAGCCTCCGTGTAGGTCCTGCATCGGCATCCTTGTTTTGATCAATCGATAAAACTTTCTCATCATTATTTGACTCTCCCAAATAACCATCATCAGGAACAAGAAGTGCATTTAGAACATGAACAAGGCAGCAAAAGATTCCAGAATCAATCAATGATTGCTTATCAATTGACTGCATAGAAGAACCATATGTGTAAGTTAGGAATCGAAAACATACAAAGAAATAAAGTGTATATCGAAACAGACGTGTGCGCATAGCAAAATGCATTAGGATATTAAGGTCCAACTGCAAAAAATAAGAAAACATATTGACTGACTAGCAAAATGCATTAGGAAATCATATGCATCTCTTGCACAACAAAAGAGGTATAGAATTCATGATAATTTCACAAGTAACCTTTCATTCTGTTCACAAGCAGGTCATGAAACTAAAAAAAGGACTGTATGAATTGCTATAGTACAAAAAATGAAAACACTCTATCTAATAATATGTTTCATAGAAAGTAAATGTTCAACTAATATAAATCATATAGAAAACGTAACATAGAATCCAGCAGCCTAATTATTTTGAGTTGTTAGAGCACAAACCCCAGATACAAGGACCTCCACTGCATGCAAAAGATTTGCACCAGGCCGAATGCCATCCTGAGAAGAACACCAGAGTATAAATTTCAGAAAGCAGAGAAGAATGTGAGGAATACAAATCAGAAGCATCATGGACACCTCTGTGGTTTCTGAAGAAAAAGCCAATATTTTCGCGGCTTCCAATTCTCTGGTTTTGCTGCTAAGCTTCAGTTTATCAATATCTGATACAAATGCCCTTCCGATCACAAAACAAAAAATGTGTGTCTCTACCAACCTGATTTAGCGGCAGCTAGATGTTAGGAACACCATTCTTAGGCATTATTGATCAAAAAGACAAACCATGTACCTCATGCTAATAAATAACCAACATATAGTTTTGCTTTAACTTATCTATAGAGATGGTAATACAAATTTGAAAACAATAATAATAAGGAATGAGATCAATAACGAAACAAAATTAAACTAAAAATGAATTCCAATGAAAATGCCATAAAATGTAGCTTCCATCACATTATAATGAAAACTTTTAGATGGATAAATGTTATCACAAAGAAAATGCAACTCTGAAGCGATCTAATATATGTACTAATGAAATTGGTAAGTAGAAAACTACATACGGTTGAAAAGCTGATTCTCTAATAAGTAATAGCATAGACAATTAACTGATAATGAATAAGGAAACTCACATGGAAATTAATTGAGAAACATTGACAAGTTGCTTTTCTAATCTACAGAAAATTTCTATCGTCCAGTTCAAGGCCTTTTCCTTCTCCTGCAAAAAGTCAGAATGCTTGTCACAGAAGTATCTCCAAATTTACAGTGATACTTTTCATGCTGATAGCAGAAAAAGGAAATAGGGGCACTGGAAAATAAACAATATGTGAAATCTGTGAATTTGCACTAGCTTCAATGTACCTTTTCAGAACTAGAAGATCGAAACTCTTCCCAGTGCCTCTTAAAATCCAATTCCAATTCATGTTTGTCCCTGCTTTACAGGATTCAATAAGTAGCATAAGGCCATAGGCAACAAATATTTCCTTATTTTAGCACCATATTGCAACACCTAATGAAAAAACTAAACAAAATATGGTGCACATATTTTTTGGAAGAAAATGGGGATTGTGGAATGAACTTTTCCAGTAGATACAACAAATAGGGCATGAAGTTCAGTCCAAAAGCAGAACCCAATATATCATGGCCATAGCATTTAGCATTTAGAAAAAGTATATCTACATATATATATATGACCTTGAAGACGTGGACGCAGACTCTTGATTAGACTGCCGTGAAACATTGGCATTGCCGTTGCTACTCTCTTTGAATGGAGATGGTGGCGGAGTTGATGATGCCGACGCTGGTGGAGTCTGTGAAAGACCAACCTTCTCCTTTAAGTCTTTAAACAACGATGTCCATTTCATCGTAGTCTTCCGACCGGATTTTTGAAACATACAACAGCCAAAGAATCAAGCCCAGAACACAGCCAGCAAACAGCCACAATATACAACAACTCTCTCATCCGAGAGCCAAAACCTCCCGCCTCCCAATCAGATCTAAACTTAGAACCCTTGAATATTATACCCAGAAGAATAATCCCCTCAACTCACTTTCCAAATTTATATGCTGAAAATAAACAACGAACAAACCCCGCTTCCAATCCGAGGCTATAACCCAGAAAAAAAAAAAAAAAAAAAAAAAAA
>KE528602.1:0-11807 GCA_000441915.1 Genlisea aurea | reverse complement strand
AAAAAAAAAAAAAAAAAAAACAGTATATAAAAGTCGAGAAATTGAAGGGAATAATAAAGATCACAACTGATAAAACAACCTCTTGTTCGTATAGATCTTCGAACCCTTCGGACAATTTATTCGCCAAGTCGACTAAATCAGACCGATCAGCATATCCAGTCCGTATGTTCTGCCAAACCTACAAAATTTAAGCTGTCACACATTAAGAATTTCTATCCATATGATAAAAAACGAGACTTCATATATTTCAAGAATTCGATTCGTTAAAAAGAGCCTCGGAACACAGATTATCAGCACACAGAAACATAACATGGACAAAAAAAAGCATCTTTACATCCAGATTATTACGATCACGATGATAATCTACAGCAGAATTTTCGGGGAAATGAATCCAACAAAACGGCTTAGAAACTACTGACACAGTAAATTTACAACACTCAGAAATTGAGCCAAGAAGGGTTGGTTGGTTCACTGGTTGTATGCAATGCAACTACGTACCATATAAAAAAAAAATTGAAAACGACATTGTGTTACCTCCCGAACATCATCGGCAAATGCTTCATGCGAACCGCCATACGCCCCAGCATCCAATCTGAGATCAATAGTCCTAAAATCTAGAGGTCGAGAAACCATAGCGGGGAGCCCAAGAACTCCGTCGTCATTATCACTAGAATTCAAAGTTATCCTCGCAAGAAGATTGCAGAATACTTTGTCCTCGTCGGAAGAAACCGCTCTCCGAAGCACAATCCGACATTGCTTAGTGACGAGATCGACGATATTGGTCTTTATCTTCAGCTTTTCCTTCTTCTCAGTCTTCTGTTGGGGACCATCCTTGTTTAAATTTGCAAGCACTGAGATAACAGCTCTCTGGGATTTCAACAAAAAAAGGGATGCATTACAATTTCATACGTAATTTTAAAAATCTTAACGCGGTAAAAGGAACTTCGAAGCATTCGATGAGTCTTTAAACGCACCTTAGTAGGCCCGGATGCATTACCCTTGTAAACCTCTTTACTGATGGAGTGCTCTAATTCCTTTCTAGCCCATTCAGGAGGGTTTCTCTCCAAAGCTTCATTGATGCATCTCCGTATCCTCGCACCCACATTTGTGGGTAGCTTTCTAACAGGTTCAAGGGCTTGAGCCCACTCAGGAACAGCACTGTCATTGTGATTAACCTCAACAGTCTTGGCACTAGAGGACAGAGAGTCTCGTTCCGTAACAATCTCGACTTTACTACCATTCAAAGAGCCAAATATTTCCTTCACAGCATCCGCAAGAATCTGGAAAAAAAACCCATTAACAAAAACATCATTGGGATAAAATCACAACAAAAAAGATTGAAAACCTTACCAAAGCATCACATTCAAGAGCTGCGATACCCGTGAGAGATCCACATAATATCCCACCATCACCCTGTAGACAATGGAATACTTTTCCGCTTTCACGTTGTGCGATCTCTGCAGAATCAAGATTCCCGTCCATGGCCAATACAGCCAAAATGTACCTCCGAGCCATTTCATGCCAAGTGATTTCGTTAACGGGGAGAATATCCCGCCTTCGTTTGTTAGATGCTGCCAAAGAGTCCAAGTCCTTTTTCTTTCCTCTTCTTGTTTTGAACTCCGCGGTGTCGGAAATGAGGCACACGTGCACTGCAGCTCTTGACAACAGTTCCCTAACAAGCAGCTTCAGAAGTGACACAAGGACTTTCACCACCAAAAGAAGACCGGAACTACTTGGAGAAACCTTCTCAGCATTTCCGATATATGCAGTTCCATGTCTCGAATCAAGAGAATAGTTATCCACCCAAGGACTAACAAGTCCTGATTCAAGTTCCACGAAAGAAAAAGTCTTTCCAAACCCAATCACCTCTGAGAAACGCCATAAGAACTCCCAAACCTGATAATATAATAAAATTAGATGGAAAATAAGCCCCATATAATAATCAACATAAAAAAAGTGTTTGTGAGGACATACCTGCAAAGCATCACCAATCAGGTACATGGGAAGCCTAGATTTAAGTGGCTTCCCGAGAGGACAAGGATTCTGATCCGTAATGCCAGTGGACTCACAAAATTTAGAGGTTCCAGAGACACATACGGCTTTCTTTTCGACGTGAAAAAAACCACTACCTAAGGTTTTCTGATCTTGCGGAACTCGGGCGTTCAGATTTTTATATCCTGAACAAGAATTAACTTCAGGGAGATTTTCAATGATTTCTTGAACAAAATCTAAGACTAGTCCAAACCTGTCTAGCTTCAACCATTTCGAAAGAATCCCAAATGCCCTATTAAATTCATTCCCATCTTTAAGCAGGGCTGGAAGGGTCGTGAGATCACTCAAACAACGAAATCTTGACAAGGAATCATCATCACTGTCCAAATTTTCCTTACTCAACCTACACATGTCATGGCTACAGAAAAGCCGGATAATGCCCTTCTGTTCAAAATTCTCCCGGAAAGAACACATGATTTTCTGAGAAACCATTTCCCACACAGACGATGATGATCTTCCCTCGACTTGAAATTCACCGATCACATCAGTAAGAGATACAGCTTCAGCACCACTAAAGCTTCCATCTTTTTGAGAAAACCCCACGTCAGAATTCGAAGAATCATCTTCTAGGGAATTATTAACCGCATCATCTCTCTTTGAAGTTGAAAAACAATGTTCCAGGCTTGGGGGGACATCTTCATTCAGCAAGGTTATTGTCGACATACTATCGTCCTCAGGCATCTGTAACACGGATGAACCATCTGTTGCAACCATGCCATATTCTTTGTAGGAGGAATGCTCTGAAAGAGATACGATAGTTGAACCAGTAGGTAAGTACTGCGAAATACACGAGTATCTCTGAATCTTAAAGAGGGGGCCGCAATCACCGCCATCAGCAACATCACACAGAAAAAGAGACCCAGTGACCTTATCATGCCAGCTACACCTGTAACCAACAGGCCAAATCTGGTTCACACTGTGATATGTTGGCCGCGGATCTATCTTTCCCGTGGAAATAATACAGAAATCCTGAAACTGAATTGGATAGCCGTCCTGCAAAATTACGATGAATGTTAGGCTTCAAAAATCTAGAAAAAAGTCAAGCACAAGACTGCAAAGAGCATACGTCCTAAACTGAAGTTAAGCTAGAAATGTGACCCTGCATCATATCAGGATCACCGATCACTGCTCCAGAAAATTGATATCGGTCATAGACTAGAAGAACAAGGCAAACAGAATCGATATACAGTCGATATCTCGTTTAATGAGGCTTTAGTTATGGTAATTACATAGATCCCATCCTGGTCACTCCTGTTCTTGAATGAATTAGAATTTCCATAGCTAGCAGGGAAACCCCGGGAGTTGTTTCCCCATAATGTCTTATGTCCCTGTCTGCTGTAGTTCGACCTCGCTGGTGAGGAAGGTGATTCCTTACGGGGAGGATCAAATTTCGATCCCATCTTCATGAAGGAAATATCGTTGCTTCCCTTCTCAAGAGGAGGCCGAGACGGCAAGCCCAGGTGTTGTGCAGCATCCTCCATAGATTTGCATCTACTCCCATCAGGCGCAATATAGACAGCGGAGGTTTTGTATCTTTTATTGCAGAATTCAAATTCCACATGCCAGCCTTCTACAAGCAGACCCGATCTTTCAGCGATAAAGTCTCTGAGTGTTTGAAGATATATGGATCCCGGAACCTCGGAAGGTGATTCAGACACCGTACAATGGCCAGACCAAAGTCCAAACCCAGATGAGGACGACTTCCTGAAAAATGTACTAGCGTTTCCATCAGATGTTTGCTGTGAAGAAGAATGAACAGAAGCCGATACTCTGAAAATCTCAACCAAGAAAAAAAGGAAAACTCAGGGAAAATCCATCAAGTTCCAAGAGAAATAAACTAAACCCCATATTCTCAATGAATCAAAATCAAAAGGAAAATCAACCCCTGAGAGAAAGAAAATCACAGTGCATCGAACTGAGAAAGAAGAATGGAATAAGTTTGAAGCGTTAATCAATAATCAATAGTACTGGCAAGTGAAGATGAAGAGGAACGAACGAACTTACTTGCCGCTGGGCACAACCACGAGATCATCGCCGTCGCCCATCTCACTCGGCGGTAGCGCGTTAATATCGAAGCGCCCCGTTCCAACTCCGGAGACGGAACCACCGCCGCCGCGGATAGAATTACTCTTGAGCATGCAGCGGAAACATTTATCCTCCACCCGCTGCCCTTCCGTCGTCACTCCCACCGAAACCCCCTTCCTACATATCGGGCAAATGGAAACGACATCAGCCGGCCCTCCTCCAGCTGCATTGTGAACCGAACCGCGAGGAGATGGCGTCGGCATCTCGTTCAGATCTATCGGCAACGCCATTTTCGAACTCCCCATGGACTTGCCCATCAATTCATCGCAAGATTCTCGGAAGAAAACCCTTCCAACACTGTCGATACCATGGCAAACCGGAAAACAAACAAGAAACAGTGAGAAATCCGAAAATCCCCGGTAGAAAGACGAAGAAATGAGAGAGAGGCCTCTTCTCTCTATCGCTCTCAACAACTCAATTCAGAGGTCAAAACGAGATGAAACCCCAGAATATCCAAGTCAATTGCAGGAAAGAGACCTACCTGCAATGACAAACAAAGGTTGAAAATGAGCCGCCCAAGGCGGTGGGTGGGCTGGCTTACTTACTTTTGATCCAGGGTAGTGATTATAATTGAAAAATCATAAAACCTAAATCGAAGGAACAACCAACCAGATAAACAACAAGAAAGAGTATTCAGACAAGTACATAAACAACAAACCTCGTATCTTACATTTTTAAGCAGCACACCAGTTGAGGGAAATGAATGGCAGGCAGTAAACCATATACATACAAAAAAACCAGGATTTCTTGGAGCTCTACAGGATCCAAAACCAGGATACAACAGAGCCGATAGCCAAACCCGCGACCAGGTACAGAACAAGAACGATACCCGCAGCCTCCGCGTGCTGCAACTGTACGGTTTTCGGAGCCAGGACCATGATGACGCTCGTGAAGTAACCATTAGTCAACCCCAGAAGACAGCACAGTATCGTGATCGGGATCTCCGTTCCGAGGACGTACGGCCCGTGCAAGCAGATATAGAAAAGGGGCAGAAACAACAACCTCGCGAATGAGCCGCCGATGGCTACCCCGGGACTCCGTACGATGTACACTGCAGTTACGGACTTGCCGATTAGATCGAACAGATTGAATCCCGCCATGAGAACTACCGGATACCAGTCTCCCAGATAAGCGGAGTGCACGTCTTCGGTGATGGATCCTGGAAAGATACTCAACGTCACTACGTAAATGATCGAGATTCCGAAACCATACCATTTCAACGTCCCCACGATTTCCCACAAGGTGGAATTCCAGAGTTTTCCGATGAGTTCGCCTTTCTCTTCTTTCTCCTCGCTTACGGCCTCCTTTTTCCGATCAGTATAGTATTGAATGACCGGAAGCCTGTGCGCCACGTTGTAGAAGATGATGTTTATGAACATCACCACGATGCTGATGATGAAGTAAAGGTTCGCACTTTGTCTCAATCCATCCGCATCTTGAGGATAGACAGCCTTGGTAAAGATGCGTAATGCCGACACAAGAACCCCTGTAAATATAAGATGTTCAGTTAAAAGGCTACACAAGAAACACAAGCTTCATCATATCAAAAATTTGTCGAAGCAATGGAATTATGCATAACCACTTGATGCCAAAATTGTTTCGAAATGCAGAAGCAACTAAACTATAAAGGCATGAAACTATGAACGGTTAATGAGCATGAACAGTTAGGATAGAGTGTTCCTATTAATGGGAAATAATCCTATTGACCAACACAAAAGTTTCAAGGAGACTATATAAATCAGCCCTACGGATTCAACACAACTTTGAAAACAGCCGCAGATTTTATTTGTTCAAGGAGACTAAAACTCTGCGACAGTAAACAGATTTGTTCTTGCAAGGAAGCCATGGTTAAGTTCAGTTGAAGTTCTTAGGAACAAATCCCGATATGCAACGTCAACATACTAAAATGGCTAACAAGATGTTTGGCTTACCAGAAGCAGCAGTTCCAGCAAACACAGCCTGCATATATCTCTCAGGCAACTCCCCAGCTTTCCCCACAACGCCTCCCTGCACCAAACCATCGGCAAGCCCACACAATCCCGTGATGGCCACCGTCAGGTAATAACCGCCGTAGATCCCGACGCGCCCCTTGACGTAGAAAAAATCCGTAAGCGGCACGGCCAGGAGAGCCACCAGAAACAGCACGTAACCTAAATTGATCCTCCAGAAGGAATTCGATTTGTGAACAAACGCAATCGTCGTCGCCACGGACACCATGCCGACGAGCATGTATACGACGGAGAATACGCGATCGACCGAGGCATCGGGATAGAGGTAGGCGAAGTAATCGACGGCGGTGATGAACGCATTCCACGGGAGGAGGTAACCCGCTCCCAGCGTGTAGTATACTATGTAGGCGAAGTGGAATGAGTCTTTCGGAGCGCTCTTCGATGTCTCCGGCACCAGCGGCTGGAAAGACTCGGTATCCTCGTCGGCTGTCCCGGCGACGCCTCCACCCATCCGATCGCCCGGATTGATTCCGATTCAGACGTACGTATACTGGTGAGACCGGTAGGTAGGTCAGTCAGTAATCAGTATGTGGAGAAAAATTGCATAACAACTTCTAATTAATCATATCATAGCTTTATAAAGGTATAACAAAAATGATCTTTTCGATAACAAAAATAAGTGGTAGCCGAAGCCTTAGCAGCCAATGAAGGCTTGAGAGTTGCAATTCGCCTCGGCCTCCCACGGGTAACGTTGAAATCTGACTGCTTACAGCCTGATCAACCTCCTGTCCGGTAAATGGTCTCTGCCCCGCCGCTTGCCTGTGATCATCGAGGGAATCATGACTCTACCGGCTAGTTTTGAAGCTTTCTCCCTCTCCCACGTGAGGAGGTCAGACAACTCTGAAGCTCAACTTCTGGTTAAGCTCGGTAACAATAACTTAGCAAAAGTCGGTCTTGTCTGAGCATAATCGCGATCCGGTTTTATCAGTTATAATATCATACTAACACAGAACTAATCATTAGTTCATTACCATGAGCCAAAAGAAAAAATCTCAGTTCTTCTTGATCTTCGAAAACGTTCCGATTTCGGAGAAATACGTGCTCTGCGTTCCGCCTCCCAGTTGGTTCGCTTGAGGGTTCGAAAGCTCGATCCCCTGGAAGAGAGAACAAAAACATCAAAAAACAACGAAGAGAGATCGACATTATGATGTATCCGGAAGAACCTGAACGGGCGTGAATGCCAGACTCGAAGTGAGTCCGGACGTTGCGCCGCTACTTCCGAATTGCTTCTCCTTGAATCTGGAAACCAGGATACAAACCCATCCGTCACGATTCAGTATCGAATCGAATGGCTGCAGATCGAAAAAGAAGAAAGAAAAAAAAAAGCATACTTCTTGGCTACTTTCACTCCGAGCTTACTCTGTCGAGCTGTTACCCGTAGCTTACCACTTCCGGCCTGGCCCAGCATTCCGTATCCTTCCCCGAGTCCGTCGCCTTAAACAAAACGCCGATGAGAAAGAATCACAGTGAAACAAGTTACATGCAGCATACCTAAGGAGCTATCTTCCGGTACTCCGAAAAGCATCCTATTCGCAAGCTTCTGCATGTCTGTAATGGCGTATCTGTTCCATTTTCAGGAGGCAATTAGCAGCTTGCGTGACTTTCTGAGTACCAAAAACAGAAAAATTTCATGTACCTTTCTTTCATCTTCCTCAATCTTCGACCGCCTCGCTTCTTTTTAGGTTCCGAATCAGGAACCGGGAGAGGTTTCGGCTGCTTCGCCGGCGGAGGTTCCTGCCACTTCTCGATCTTCTTGAGAATCTCGGCCCGAAAGGATCGACCCGCTTTTCCAGTTTGATCTCCTCTACAAGAATCCACACGGGCTGCAAGGGTCGACTTCGAAGCCAAGAGCCGACAAGCCCGCATTCTCAGGGAAGGAGGGGTGCCCTGAAATATTTCAGTCTGTTCCAGATAACCGACACGGAACTGAGACGTCGCAGTCGAAAATCCGGCCAGGGCCTTCTTTTTCGCACCGAGGAGTTGCACATTGCACGCGGGCATTTTCGCAAGCGCCGAAAGGCCGCCCGCTGTGCCCATCAGCTTCGCGGCAACGGCGCTTCCGACTATTGAGGAGAGGTTCGGGGCAATGTATCCCATTCGACCCTCGACAAAGTCCAGAACCTTCTTCTTGGCTGAGTCTAGAGCCAGAGCACGGTCGCAGGCATCGACAGTCTTCAGCAATACCTCCTCCGGGAGAGGCTTTCCGCTGGTAGTTGATGCCGTCACTGAGACCACCATAATGATAGCCGACGGTAGAAGGCCTTCGAGATCCACCAGCGTAAGGTCCATTTCATTCCCGATCTTCTGAACGACCCGAGCATAATCAATCGGGTGATGAACTAGAGACTCCAGTTCGGGGAACTTCGGTCGATACTTATCACGTATGAAATTGTGAATGATGACGATTTCATTCTCAATATCAACCGATAACGCATTGCAATCGACGATCAACTGGTATTCTGGATCATCCTCTAATACGATATCCGTGGATGCAGTCGCAGAACCCTTTTCTAGAGCATCTTCTACCCTCTGAAAAACAGAACAGAGCATGAGAATCTAAACCATATTGAAACATGTACCTTCATAAAGAAGCTGCAAATCTTACTTACCTTCATGATGTCAGTAAACCGAGGAGTTTTTTGAAGTTTTGAGATGCTATCGAGATCATCGTAATTGAGAGCTTCTATATCTGCTAAATCACCATCTACATATTCTTCCATCTTATCGACATTGTCATCGTCGGAAGCCTAAAAGTGAATGCAATCTATAAGATGGACTTCGAAATAACTGCCAGTATGTTGATTGATTAAAGGGTTACACTAACCAGAATCTCGTCCTCATTATCAGAGAGCTCATCAAGATCAGCCAGAAATGAATCATTGAGAGTAGCCTGAAATTAGCAACAACATATAGTGACTATGAAATGCCCCAATAGACTTGAGTACAGTAAAATAAACAGGTTATTTACCATAATACGATCAAGTAATAACCGCCCCCCCCCCACACACACACACACGCACGAAGCAACAGAAATAGCTGCTACACTTCCGGGAAGAAAAGACAGATTGTTTCGCAAGAGCCTTCGTTTCGCTTCGTGGACTCAATTCCCCGCCAAACTGCCATCAGGAGAAAACGAAAAAAAAAATGAATCCGATACACGAAAAGCGTATACAAAGAAAATGTACAAAATCGAACCCTAGCCCCGAAAATCAACAAAGCAAACAAACCTTCACGTACTTACTGAAACGCAAGCAAACTTCAACGAATCGAGATTAGGGCAAATGGGCAGCGTGAAAGGGGTCGCGCGGCTTTCCAAAATCGTGACATATGTAGTTTTTTTACGGGTTAATGGCAATTTATATTATTTTATTTTCAATTTTTTCAAAAAATAATTCTATTTTTTTATAATTATAATTTCATTTTATGGTAAAATATATTGAATTTCGTTTGATGATGTCATCATCCGTTTGATGACATCATCAAATTTGGTATATTTTGTCAAAAAATGAAATATAATCGGTATAAATTACAACAAAAAATATTAATTTTTCTGTTAATTAACGAGGTTGGGTATAAATTATTAATTTTTGAAATAAAATGAATATATTTTATAATTATAAAAAAAAAAATGAATATATAAATCACTATTTCATTTAATATAAAAAAACAGTTCTGAAACGAAACAGCCCCTAAATACAATAGTATCCATGAGGACTTAGCCCATATGCATGTAACCAAACCGCGACCGAGCATTATTGCTACGGTGGTCCTGATCATAACCGCCGTGATCCAGCGGCTTGATCACCACGTGGCCTCCCCCGTGTTCCTGAACGGCTCCGAACACGATCTCCTTCGTGGCCGCCTCCTCCTCGTAATAAGTCCACGACGGGGACGACGTGTACCGATGGTGGTGCTGCTGATGCCTCCTCGCGGCCGTCGGGTGCTCTCCGCCACCACCGTCCCAGCCGGAGTAGAAAGCTCGACTCTGCTTCAGCTGCTGCTGCATCCTCTCCGAGTCCTTGTTCATGAAGGCGTACGTCTTTTTGGGCGTCGGAGTTCGGGCTTCGGCCGGCGGCGGCGGCGGCGGCTCGTCTCCGTCCGGAATGACGAAACTCTCCTGCTGAACGGGCTGCCACCGGTGGTGGTGGTTGGATGGATCGGTTCGTTGGCGTCGATTCTTGAGCACGGGGAGATATCCTCCCACAATCTCGGAAGCCACCCTCCCGCATGATTGGAGGAAGCTCTCTTCCGGCTTCTCCGGATGATGATCGTCGTGTTCGTCGGGAATCAACGACGGCCGCTTTTTGGACGGCATCCGATAACGAGTCATGGAAGAAACGCCCGTTTCTTCGTCCTACGAGAAAGGAAAAAAAAAATACACAGTGGTCGGATTTCTAATCGGCGTGTCTCGTTTTTCTTTACCTTTTGAGACGATGCACCCGACCCGATTCTATGTTGAAGCAAGGCGAGCACATAGCCGAAAAAGCCGGCAGCAAGGAGCACGACAGCGCCTACAGAACGAGCCCACCACGTCCAAAATTTTCCGACGAGGATCGATAAAACCATGCAGATGTGGAATGAGAAAATGTTACCGAATGGAAAGTTGCTCCGATACTGATAAGCACAGTCGTCGAAATGGAGTTGTATCTCCCGGATCGCCTTATAGCTTCGATCAACGACCAGAAGGGAACAGCTGCTCCCGAGATACACCACGTCGAAATCATTCGAGAATTTCGCATCCTCGCTGGGCCCGTCGACGTGCCCACCACTTCCTCGACCGCGCTTCCCACCAGCAATCGTCGTTACGCCTACAGAAAAAAAAGAGGATCATAGCCGGAGAAAAACACCATTTCGTGTTCAGTTTCGAGGAGAAGAGAAGGAGAAACATACCGGTGTCGCTGATTTTTCGGATGGCCATGTTATCCGTATCAGCGACGTAAATGTTTCCCCTGTCGTCGACAGTAAGTCCCTTCGGATGGCTCATCCGGGCATTCTTCGGTTTCCCATCGACGTAGCCGCAGTATCCATCTGCAGAACCCGAAACCAACCTCGGCCTACTGTCTGAAAAACAAGAGCCCATGTTCATCACTGCATTGAGCCTAACTAACAACTAAGTTATGATCCAGTTGAAAAAACTTACATAAGGAGAGGGATGATGAGATCTTATAAAGATTGCAGTTAGCAGAATCAAGAATAAGAAGGTCTCCATCAGATAAAACCTCCACGGAGTGAGGCTCGATTCCAAGCTTACTGCCATCAAAAACGGTCTCCACGTTATACCCGCCTTCGAACTTCATTACCGGACGCCCACTCAGCGCTGCAGAAATCAGAATCAGATTACACGACAGCGATAATCTGAGAGGGGAAAGCTGCATTATACCGGTTTTAGTTGTGCTCTTCAGCGATACGCTCCACTTCATGAGGAGGGTAAACGCATTCGATAGAAACCCATGAACGATCCCTACCGAAAATCAAGAGAATCAGCCAACCGTACAGCGAAACAGAAAAAATGCGCATCAATCGCGGACTTACTGGCAGGCGAGGGCGTGGCGGAAACAGAGCGAAGCCCACCGAACAGGAGAAGAAGCGTCAAAGACAGCACAAGGACATCCTTCCCCGCTTTCAACGCCATTTCGTTTTTTTTTTTTTTTTTTTTTTTTT
>KE528599.1:0-10350 GCA_000441915.1 Genlisea aurea | reverse complement strand
GTATATTTTTTCAAAAAAATGAAACATAAGGGGTATAAATTGCAACGAAAAATATTAATTTTTCCGTTATTTAACGGCGTTGGGTATAAATTGCTAATTTTTGAAAAAAAATGGGTATAAAATGGCATTATGAAATATAAGTGGTATTTTTTACAAAATTTGAAAAGATATGTGGTATAAATTATCGTTTTCCCTGTTTCAACCCGGCAATAGATAAACGGGTAAGACCCGATTTCATTTTGGGACGGGGGAATAAAACGAATAATTATTACATTATTACAATATTATGATAATCATTCCATTTCCAAAGCTCATTTAATTAACTAAATGGGTCGTCTTAATAATTACCACTGCCCTCTGTGATATAATATCGAAAATAACATCTTTTTCATTTCCAGGATAATATTAAAAAGAGGTCTTACAATAATACCAGTTAGGTCATATGTAACGGCTTCAATTAATTGATGAGCATGTAATATTATTATTAAGATACAGTATAATCTATATATTTTCAATCATTAATGGGTGACTGGACATGCAATTTATTTATTATTACTTTTTTTTTATATTCCAACAATCGCTTTATTAAAAACCGAAAGAAAATGAAAGCTGATAATGTCTGCTTTTGACTGCACATGGGATTCCAATTCCAACATTTTCTTTTCCCACAAATCTTTCCCGCAAAATAATCTACGATTTTTTATTTTTTTATTTTTTTTTAAAAAAAGTACGTTTGAATATTATTCTAGTAAAATAACAATAATCTTAATAAATTAATGATGTTGAACTTCTATTGCATAATTTTTTTTTAAATATTTTATTATATTCGAAAATATCTTCAATCCAATAATCAAAATTTTGGGGAAAAAACCAATTTTTGATCTCTCGAGTTTTTCAAATTTCAAATATTGGTCCCTCAAGTTTGAAAAAAAAAGACAGATTTAGTCCCTTAATTTTGAGTTAATGTCAATTTTAGTCTCTATTGTAAAATTTTAATCATTAATCGACTATTTTATCCGTAATTAAACATATTTGAAAGTCGAATTTCATTTATTAAACATGTAAAAATGAAATTTGACTTGATTGAGAGACCAATTCAAATAATGTGAATGTTGATTACGGGTGAAATAATCAATTAATGAGTAAAATTTTGCAATAGGGACTAAATTGACATTAACTCGAAATTAATGGACTAAATATGTATTTTTCAAACTGGATGGACCAATATTTGAAATTCGAAAAACTTGAGGGACCAAAAACGTCTTTAACCCTCAAAATTTCTTACTAATTAATGTATAATTTATTAAAAAAACTTAATAAGTAAAGGTTGTTTAATATGTAAAAATGATTACTCGTTAGTATACTGGAATAATTGAAATGTGTTTTTGTACCCAATCCAATAATGCCACGTATAGAAAATCTATACATTAAAAAATCTATTTTCATACTGCGCCACTATAAATTAGATTTTTTTAATTTTTTATTAACATTTCAGGACAAAGTTGCCGACTTTAGAAGATGGAATGAGACAACATCTCACAAAGTCAACGGTGTGGGCCCCCACGGGTCAAATATTCACTCTGGTGCGTTACTAAATTTATGTATAAAATATTATTATCAAAACATTTCCGTCGTAACTGTGATTATTAAATAAAACATACAAATCTATTTAATAATGAAGCCATGCTATTCGATTTTTGTCAATTAAATATTTTTTAGGGTTTAATCTGCAAAACGTGTGTCATAAAATGTTATGTCGTGGTGGAAAAATTAAATACGATAATATATATATATATATTCCGTTCATTATTTTTCCCCAATAATTTCTATATAAGTCTGTCTCTCTCACCACTGTCCTGAAAAAAAAAAAAGAAAAAGAAAAATTAAAAGCCATGTTTTCCAAGTCTTCTTCTTCTTTTTTGCTGGTCGCGCTTCTCCTCCACCTCTCCCTCTCCGCCGCCGCCCGTCCCCTCGCCGGAAATCTGGTAGGAAACAAATATTTCGTCGATTTTTCTTTCTGGGACTTTTGTTTTTATCTACGGCGTTTGATAAATATATCCTTTTTTTTGTTCTTACCGACAGGGGACGGCGGAGGAGGAAGCGGCGACGGCGGCGGAGGACGGCTGCCGAGACATCGGAGAGGAAGAGTGCTTGATGAGAAGAACACTCGCTGCACACGTGGATTATATTTACACTCAAAAACATCCGAATCCGTAGAACGACCCCAAAAAATTATTCATTCGGTTCCGATTTTTCTGAATATACAGAATTGAATTTTTCGTATTTATCTCTATTCTAATTTCAGTCGTGATTGTACATCTTGTAATGCAACGATTAAATTTTTTTTTTAAAAAAAAAACCCCAAATAATATTTTAAAAGTTTAAACCTGTCATTTTTTTTACAAATTTTTGGGTTTCTAGAGTGATTTTTTACTCGGTTAGTGGTTAATTTTTTTTATAATTTGGAATAATTTTAAAAATTAAGATACAAACTACCCATTGATGATATCGGGAAATAGGAAAATTATTGAGTGTAGCAAGCGGAGGGTAATTATAAATAATTATTGAGCAGTGTGCTTGCCAACTAACTAAAATATTCTTCAATGCGACAATTTAATTCCATTCGTTTGACTCCCATGCCTTATCGTTGACCATGACGTTGATGCCGATATGATCTCTACAATCATGCTTGTAAATTGTGAACAACATAATAATATTAAGGCCCGTTTGGTTAAAACGATGAGAATGATGAGTTTAGGCATATAGATTTCTAAACCCATCTACTAAACACTTCAAATTCAATTTCATTCCTTCTAAAACCCGCTCAATTCAGCGTATTCCTGAAAACCAAACAAAAAAATATTAATTTGCTTTATTAAAATTAGTAATATTCTCTTAAAAATTATCAAAAAAATTTTAAAAAAATATTATTAATTTTTGGAATTTAGGCCCAATTAATTTGCTTGCGTTTATTGGAAAGCCCAACATTATTTAGCGCAGTGAAACGCTGTCTCAACTATTCGGATCGCCGATGTTCGGGCTCGGCCGGAGGAGATTTCTTTCGTTGCCGATGGTCATCGGAGCGGTCGTGTGAGAAATCCTTATTCCTTTTCTTTTTTTTTTTTTGTTTTCTTTATCTGTATCCGTGTCTGCGAAATTCACATGCTGCTGATATCTCGTTGAATCCTAACAGAAATGAAATGCAGATTGCGTATGTTTTTATTCGTTGATTTGAACAAAATATTATTTCGGAAATTGAGAAACTAACTCATTAGTGGTGATGTGTGGTCTTTCAGAAAGAGCTTGATCGGTTAATTGTTGTTTGATAATCATAAAATATTTTTGTGGAGCCATGATAGTGTTTCTCGTTGTTAGATTCATATCCTGGTTTTGGGGTTTTGTGAATTAGGGTTATGATATTGGGGATGGAATTATGCTTAGTTACTGTTGAATATCCTGATCTCTTTTGTTACCGTTTTCAGTATAGGAGTTGTTTCAGGGAAAGCCATATTTGGCCCTCCTCTTGATGAGTATTGGAAGAAGAGGCTTAAGGAAGAAGCAGAGGAAGCACAAAAGAGAGATGCCAGCCATAACTGAGTTGAGTTCCTTCCTCTGAAATCTTTTGTGGGACAGGACAGCAAAGCGCCCAATTATGCTTCTGGTATCCATTGAATTTCGACGCACAGCTTTCAGGTGCCTTTAAATCTATTGCCTAGATTCTCACTTGATGATTGAATCTATTTGATTGTTTGAAATCGTTACAAAACGACAAAATCGAGACGATATTGATAAATTGCCGATCTGAGACTTATATATGGTTCATTGAATGCTGAACTTGTGTATTGGAAAAATGAACAATTTTTCAGGTTGGAACGAAACTCCAAGGACTATCCACTACGCATAAACACAAAGTGAGACAAAGGGCAGCCACGGCACAAGATTTTTCAGCAGCACGCCTCATTGCTTCGGCTCCCTTATCGACCACTTTCTGATGCATAAATTCCACAAGCGATCTCGTCGTCCCAAAGGTGACGAGATTTCTGTGCCCTCTTCTTAATGCTTTGTTTGCTTCCTTCGAAACATCGTTCCGTGTCCTGATGTATGCTTCGACTGCAGCGTTGCAGAGTGATGCCAACAACTCTCGCACTCCGGCTTCGTGCTTGGGATTTGTCAAACCGGAGAAGAGATCGTCGAATGGGTTTGTGTCCATCGTTTTGTCAAGATAAGCTGTCACGGCAGTGCTGACGAGAGTTCGAATCATGTCTCCGATCAGTTCTCTGGAGGTGTCTTCACCGGCAATCTGGACCCATTTTTGAACGGAGTCGGATTCCCGGTGGCCGTGGCGCCACCATTCCGAGTACAGAGACATGACTGCGTTTCTGGAAAAGCTTCCCACGATCGCTGAAGCAAAGCCACGGCCCTCGTCGGAGAACAGTTTATCTGAGAAGCTGGCCCCGCCGCTCCTGGCCGACTCATTTCTACAGCCTCTGTAAACTCCGGCTGTCACGGCCGCCGTGATTCTGGATAAGGAATCGTGAAATTCATCGGAGCTGGCGAGTTTAGAAACCTGCTTCAGGCTTTGGGGAACATGATCGGAGTCGGAGCCCAGGAAAGAGTTGAGATCCTTGGAAATAGTACCGATTGCGTCGGCTGAATCGGAGACGGCTTCAGTGAGGGAGTCCAGTGCTCCCAGAATCCTGGAGAAGCTGTGCCTCACGGAAGATGACGAGTTCTGAAGAAGTTTGGAAGCAGCGTACAGTGTGAACCCTATTCCACCCACAGCCAGCAGCCACCTTCTCTTCTTCTTCATCGAGTTTTTCCGATAATCAATCGCCGGAGAAATTGAAAAGCGAATACGACGGCGATCATCTATCTGGTTGCCGTATAAATTGCCTTGTCGTGGATAGAGATGAACTCAGGGAAGGTGGGGCCGACAGAGGGCGACGATTATTGTGAGTCCGAAATAATTTAAAATTTAAGGTATGGTATTATTTTAATTAATATTTTTAAAGACTAATGGGCTTCGGCCCAAATTTCAGGAGACTGAAAAGTATGCAAAAACCCTTGCCTGGGTTCTCGCTTCGTCGTCTTCCTTGTTCCAAGTTCCAATGGCGGAAATCAAGCTTTCGGAGACGAGAGATCTGACGAGAATCGAACGAATCGGTGCACACTCGCATATCAGAGGCCTTGGTTTGGATTCTTCTCTGGAGGCACGGTTCTCCTCGGAGGGCATGGTAGGCCAGCCCGCCGCCCGAAAGGCCGCAGGCGTAATTGTGAAGATGGTGCAGGAAGGTAAAATCGCCGGCCGTGCGGTTCTCCTGGCCGGTCAGCCCGGAACAGGTAAGACGGCCATCGCCATGGGGATGGCCAAATCCCTAGGTCAGGAAACCCCCTTCGCCATGCTAGCCGGTAGCGAGTTGTTTTCCCTCGAGATGTCGAAAACCGAAGCCCTGATGCAGGCCTTCAGAAAAGCAATCGGAGTCAGGATCAAAGAGGAGACCGAGATTATCGAAGGCGAAGTCGTCGAAGTACAAATCGACAGGCCTGCCGTCTCAGGGGCGGCTTCGAAAACCGGTAAACTAACCCTAAAAACGACGGACATGGAGACCGTGTACGATTTAGGGGCAAAGATGATTGAGGCCCTGGGGAAGGAGAAGGTGCAGAGCGGGGATGTAATCGCCATTGATAAAGCTTCAGGAAAGATAACGAAGCTCGGGAGATCCTTCGCCCGTTCCCGTGATTACGATGCCATGGGCCCTCATACGAAATTCGTGCAATGCCCTGATGGAGAGCTGCAGAAGAGGAAGGAAGTTGTCCACTGTGTATCCCTTCACGAGATTGATGTCATCAATAGCAGGTACCCGCGACCCGCCATTTTCATATGCTTCAAGCTTTCTCTTGCATTACTGTTAATGATTATCGCTTCTTCACGCATTACTTTGTATGCTTCAGGACACAGGGTTTCCTGGCTTTGTTCACCGGCGACACTGGCGAAATCCGAGCTGAAGTCCGGGAACAGATCGACACCAAAGTCGCGGAATGGAGGGAAGAAGGAAAAGCCGAGATCGTTCCTGGCGTCCTCTTCATCGACGAAGTCCACATGCTGGACGTCGAATGCTTCTCCTTCCTCAACCGTGCCCTCGAAAACGACATGGCTCCCGTACTCGTCGTCGCCACCAACAGAGGCATCACCTCCATCCGAGGCACCAACTACAGATCGCCCCACGGCATCCCCATCGACTTCCTGGATCGCCTCCTCATCGTCTCCACTCAGCCCTACACCTCGGAGGAGATACGCAGGATTCTGGACATCAGGGCCGAGGAGGAAGAAGTGGAGATGTCGGAAGACGCCAAGGTGCTGCTGACCAGAATCGGGGAAGAAACTTCCCTCCGTTACGCCATCAACCTCATCACCTCGGCCGCATTGGGATGCCAGAGGAGGAAAGGGAAGGTTGTCGAGCTCGAAGACGTGAGCCGGGTTTACGAGCTGTTTTACGACGTGAAGAGGTCGACGCAGTATTTGATGGAGTATCAAAGTCAGTACATGTTCAGCGAAGTCGTCGGAGAAGACGAGGAAACAGCCGATGCTATGGTTTCTTGATTTGTTGTTGTTTTTGTCTGAGTTTTTTGTTTGTTTGTTTGTTTGTCTGTATTACTAACTATTACATTGCAGAGGAAGTAGGATGGGGATAATCGAAGGGGAGAGGGACGACGGTGGAGGGATCCAGTGGGTCGCGGTGGAGGTAGCCGTAATTTCTGAGGACTTGATCGTCGGCGAAGGTGAGTGCTTTCTGCAATCCGTCGGCGCAGGATTTTTCCGGGTACATGGGGTTGTGTTCGCCGCTGCAGGGTTGGCAGCCGGTGAAGTGGGTGACGAAGGGTCGCCGGAGACTCCCCCGTCCGTACCCTTTGTCCTTGAGGTGCTTCTCCCACGCGGCGGCGTAGCTCTTGCTGAGTTTCTCGGCGTGCCGCCGGCGGAGGGCGGGGACGGCCCGCTGGATCTTGAGGTACTCGGCGGCGATCCTGTCGAGTTCGCCGACGATCTCGAGCCAGTATCCCTCGAAGTAGTACTCGCTCTCGACGTAGATTTTGGGGCCCCATTTTTTGTTTTCTTTGAGGAGGAGGTAAATCAGGCCGGCCTGGTCGTCGGATTCCGGGAAGGCTTTGTCGGCGAAGATGGATCTCTGGATTTCGCCCCACTTGTCGTATTCCGGCGACTGGGGCCCCATCGCGGCCCAGGCGTCGATGAAATCCATGGCCCACTGACAGTTTCTGATGAGGAGTACGCCGGCGTTGATGCTCGTCCAGCTCTTCTTGTCGAAGACCAGGCTGGGCCAGCCGTGGGCGACGAGGTTGTGGGATTCGTATCGGTCCAGCGGCAGGGAGAAATCCATGTCGGTGATGACGGCGTCGGAGTCCAGCCACCAGATCCACTCCGCCTCCGGGTGGGCCAGCATCGCCGCCTTGACGGCGGGGGTTTTCGCCCAGAAGGAGAACATCCGCGGCTGGAGGAGTACGTCGTTGTAGAAGATGTCGATGCCGTGGCGGCGGCAGTAATCCACCTTGTTCTTGAACAGCTTCAGGAGGAGGTGATCGCCGACGGGATTCTTGCACGGCGTCGCCTGTGAACCGGTGACCATCAGCACCCTCTTCCTTGCGCCGGCGGCGAAGGAGGGATGCTGGCGCAGCCACGCCGCTCTCTTCTCGTCCCACTTCTCCACCACCGGCGCTTCGATCGTGTAATTGAGGTCGGGGTCGTCGTAGAAATTCAACTCCGGCAGATCGTACCCGTCGGCGTACTCGAAATCTCGAAGCTCCGGGAAATGGAGGGGGACGGTGGTGGCGCTGACGAAACACCAAACCGTCCAAACCACCAGAACCGAAGCCAGAACTCCGGTGATGAAGAGAAAACCATCGGAGAAATACAATGCGGCTCTGCTCCTGCCCATGACTAACTATTCCTTAAACAAACGCCATTGTTAACAGACAGAGCAATCGTCAATGCCAGAAAAAAATGAAAAGGAATGAAGTATTCCGGAAGAAGGTCGGGCTTTAATGGCAGAAACAAAAAAAAAGCAAAGGAAAACGGGAGCCTTTCACCACCGACAAAGTTAGTTATTTCACTTTACCCACATCGAAACGGAGTCTCAGCTGTGTAGTTTGTGTCAGTGAAGAAGAAGAAGCTTGTAAGTTGTATCCATTATTTCTAAGCTTGCAAGTTATATACCGACACTAAATTATTGTGGGGACTATTATTGACCCACTCCGTCTCCTATGGTAAGGTGCTAGCAGACTATTTATCACGCTCTCTCTGATGCGATAAGATTGAATGGGTGGGTTCCCAATTCCACCCTGGCATTTTGTGTTTCGTCGCATATCTCATATATCTGTTTTGCTTTAAGAAGTTATGAATTATTGGTTGGTTAGGCAGTCACGTTATTTTCAACCCACACACTACACTTTATTTACTACTACCATCACATAAACCCATAATAACAGTTCAGCATCCATGGAGGTCCCTCCACCGGAGATAGACCAGTCCGGCCCGGTAATGCGCGTAAGCTCCGGCCACCACGAGGACGTGGAACACCTGATGACTGTGCCCCGCGATGTCGAACTTACCCGGCATCCACCTCTCCGGGACCCGCATCGCGTAAACCAGAGCCCCGACTCCGTAGAAGCTTCCCATCAGCACCTCGTACCCCGTCGTGTGCAGCGCCTCCGGCTGGTTCCAGAACAGGATCAACTTGTGCAGGATCGGCGCCACCCCCGAGCCCCCCATGGCGAAGAACAGCGCCGCCCGGACCTTGCGATATTCGGGAGTCTGGAAGACGGGGAGGAGGGAGGCCACGAAGGTGCAGACTCCGAGCAGGGTGATGAATCCCATGTAGAGGTTGCAGAAGACGGGGTAGCACATGAACGAGTAGTAGACCGGAGGGTAGAACGACGTGGAGATGAGGGCCGCGATTCCGGCGTAGTCCAGCCGCAGCATGATGTACGATAAGCGCTCCGAATGGCACGAAAACAGGTGGCACGTGCTGCTCGACAGCAAGCAGAACATGGCTCCTCCTAGAAAGGCAAAAAACGGCCAACGGGTTATCGGCTGAACCAGCAGAGGCGCGATTATATTGGCAACATCCTCCTTCATGCTACTCTGCAGTACACACCACATGGGAAGATATCAGCAGCTAGATAATGGGAAATGGAATAGATGCATAAACACATGATGATTACCAGAACACAAGTATCGGTGTGGTTCGCACAGGAAAGGCTCTGAGGAAGACAGTTGGATAGTAGTTCGACGACGTGCCAATTAGATAAAGAGGGAAAGGAAGTCTTGAGCTCATCCCTAACCCTTTGCATGTCCGGTAGGGATGGAAGGCAAGTAATGAGGTCTGTGTGGAGTTTCTGAAAATCGGCTTTCCTCAGCACGTGGGGTAGCGATGGAAGATCTACCACGTTTGGAATCTTCATAGCAGTGTAAATGGTAAGAACAAGAAACAGAAAGAATCCAATCAAATGCCTGCAAAACACAGATGGAAACCTGCTCATTGTGGATAGACACCAAAAACACAGATAGAAAATCTGAATCCTTACGTCCAGACATTAAGGGTCTCATTGTGGATGGTGAAAGCGCTGAGAAGAATCTGCTTGAGAGGCCATTCAGAGCGATAATGGCCGATAATATATTCATTGTCCTTTAAAAATCCAGGCAATGAATGGTACTCCACCAATTGGTACCTCACTTTATTCCACAGTCTCCTTCCTTTCCCCTTCCTCCTCGACGAAGAAGATATCATCTCTACTTCCTCCGATTCTGATTTCAGCGCCTCCATATATGCCCCTATTTCTGCTCCAATAAAACAAAAAAATGCACAAGTAATTTATTTATCTCTCAATCAAAGCGGTAGCGTATAAAGAAGTATTGCAAAAAGGAGGATCCATGCAAGCAAGCGTCCACCGCTGTGGGATCGTATGTTGTATCAATGGAAATAAAAAAAATTACCAAACAATCGCAGAATCGAGGAAATCACCAAGGGATTAAAAATCTGTGACCTAAATTATAGATTGTGCGGAACCGATTTAGCCCTAAAAAGAAATCGACATTTCGGCGGAATTAACAGCAGATCGATATAGCCGAAGAAATTAGGAACCGCTCAATGATGAGGCCAGCCGGAGATACGAGGTTTATTAGGTCGGTTTCGTTAATGAAATTGTGGTCACAAAAAAAAGTTTACAAATTCGGAGCCCCACCCCAAGAAGAAGAAGATTCCACGTCAAGATTCGGGATGCCGCCGGCTTTTCTGGTTTCAGATTTGGCCGGGACGAATGCCACGTCAGAAAATCTAT
>KE528598.1:0-11901 GCA_000441915.1 Genlisea aurea | reverse complement strand
AAAATGAAAAAAAAAAAAAACTGGCGCGTGCAACCCACTTTTTACGGTGCGACTGGGCAAAAAAAATCTGTAACCAATTTTGAAACAATTTGAAAGATTTGTAGTTGAAATTGAAACAAAAAAAAATTTTATAACTTAAATTGATACAAAAAAATAAATGTAACCAATTTTGATGTCGGTGCAAACATTTGTAACCGAAAATGATAAAAACCCGAGTTTGATTATACTCTATTAACGAAATTTTCAATAATAAGTTGATTAAAAAATATTGATGAAATTAATAAAATTTCAAAAAACACACGTTTCATATATTGAATATTGATGGAGACCAAAAAATAAAATAAAAAATTATATATATAAATCCAAAGGCTATTGAAATAATAATAATAATAATAATAATATAATTTTAATTGAGGCGTTATTTGTAAGGCACCCCGTCACACCAACAGGCTTGCTTGTGACGTGGCTATCATCAACTCTTCAACGTCTACAGAAACTGAACCCCGGAGATTTGATGCGGGCTCCGATTAGCGGTCACTGATCTCAGATACCGTCCTGGATATTCTCTGCGGGTTCATCTTGTTGATCTTGATTTTTGGTTGCCTGCGCCCTGATCTTTTTTTGATTCTTGTGTGGGGCTGGGTAGACTCGATCGCTCTCTTCGCCTAATTCAATACGGTTTCTGTTCAAAAAAGTGTTTTAATGAGGGGTTTCTGAGGATGAAACTTGTTGCGAGGGAGAAGGGAAGTGTGATCACTAGCACTTAGAAGGATGTGGTTTTCCTTTTGGAGATCTAGAGACAGATATTCATTGGATGAACTCAGGTAGGTGTTCTTATGCACTCGGGAATCGTTATGGACTGATTCGTTCTTAACCATGAAAACTCATCAGTATCGAATTTCAACCTATTGTGTTTCCTATCCTCCCAATTTTTTTTTTTAATTAGACTGCAACTCTGTAGTAAGTTAGGAATTGAGAAACAGAGGCTGTTATTGAGCATTCTTCGTTTACTTGTGGAGTGGAAGAATTTGATATATGAGACTGTTGAATGGGGACCTTGGAATGATGACAAGTAGACAGGGATAAATTTTTTTCAAGTCCTTTTCAACAGCATGCCATGTATGTAATAAAGTTCTTGGTTTCCCTTTCAGATTCCTAATTGATCAGCTTACCAAAGTTCAAAATGTTAATGAGGCTAATAAGGTATGCTTTTTATGTTGTCATGTATAATTTGAACCTTTTTCTGGGTTTTTTTTTTATTGTTTATTAATTATTTGATTGCAGGATTTTGTGATTGAGGCTCTGAGGTCTATTGCAGAGTTGATAACTTATGGTGACCAGCATGATAATTCTTATTTTGAGTGAGTAAACCTATCATAAGTACCTTGTTTGTTCGTGTATCCTTTATTGGTACACAATCTTTATTGTCTTAACTTTGTTTTTTAGATTTTTCATGGAGAAACAGGTCTTGGGAGAGATTGTACGTATTTTAAAAGTCAGTCGAACTTTGATTGTTTCACTTCAGATATTGCAATCCATGAGTATAATGATCCAGAACCTAGAAAATGAGCATTCTATATGTAAGTCACGTGAAAAGCTTAAAAAAAAAGCAGTGCTACAGTAAATGTTCCTCAAAAGCTTGGCCTCTCTAACGCTGCTGCTGCTGCTTGAAATTCTGCAGATTACATTTTTAGCAACGAGCATGCTAACTACCTTATAACTTATTCATTTGACTTCAGAAATGAAGAACTGCTATCTTACTACATATCGTTCTTGAGGTTTGCTTCTCCAATGACCTCTTTAATACTGTTTTTTTTCCTTCTGATCAACATGTCAGTGTTCTTTGTATGATTTTCAGCTTTTTTTCTTTCTTATTTTTAATCTTTGTATGGACTGAGAAGGGCAATAGGTGGCAAGTTGAATAGAGACACAATTTCTCTACTTCTCAAGACCGAAAATGTATGCAATACTCAATCCTGCTCTCATTTTTATTTTATACCCTTTTGGTCCGGAAAAGCTATTAACAATGAGAAAGTGTTATCACTTAATGCGAGCCATTTGATTTTAATTTTGATATCCAGGATGAAATTGTTTCTTTCCCTCTCTATATTGAGGCAATACGATTCGCATTCCATGAAGAGAGTATGATTCGTACTGCTGTTCGAGCTTTAACTCTCAATGTTTATCATGGTAAGTTTTTTTTTAAACATTGTGATAAGATAGTACATAAATCCTTACCTTGCGCTGAATTACAGTTGGAGATGATGCTGTGAATAGATTTGTTGCTCGTGCCCCTCAGGCAGAATATTTCCTGAACTTGGTCAATTTTTTCCGAGATCAGTGTGTTCATTTAAATCAGATTGTTTCAGATGCTTCAAAGTAAGATATTTTATTTCTACTTCCTACAACATTTTGTTTTTGAGCCTTTCAAGGTAAATCTGACTGTGTATTTTTCATGCAGGGACCAAGGCATAGACGCAACATCTTCCATTTCTACTGTTGTTGATGAGATTGAGGACAATCTTTATTATTTTAGTGATGTTATATCTGCTGGAATTCCTGAAGTTGGCCAATTAATTATGGAAAATATTTTGAGACTTTTGATATTTCCATTAATTCTTCCTTCCTTGATGATAGAACCACGAGAAGCATATACTCATGTGAGCTAGTTACTGTCTTTTTTTTCTTTTTTAGACTCACAGTATTTCGAATCTACTCTAAGTATTCATCTTATTTTGATTATTTTTCTTCAGGAACTAGGTCTAGCTGACATCTGTTCGTTGTATTTACTTTGCTGTATATTGCGCATTGTCAAAATCAAGGATTTGGCTAATATTGTCGCTGCTGCTCTACTATGCCCTCTACCATCATGTCCTAAAAAATCTGATGCCAAGCCAAATGGAATCTTGTTGGCTCAGTGTCCAGATGCGAAGACGCAGAGCACTGATGACAAAAATGGCACATCAAGTTCTCATGTCTTTCTGCAAGACAGATTCAAGAATTGTGATTCAACCCCATTTACGCCCAGGTAATATTATCACATTGACTTCATTATTATTAATTTTTATCTTTTGAATGCTTACTATCTACCTGCTGATCGTGCTTCTTTTAGATCTTATTGCCGAATTATATCAAAAAAAAAAGAAAAAGAAAAGATCTTATTGCACATTTTGGTTTTCAAGTGATTTCTGAATAAATAATTTGTTATATCTGTTGAGATTCGATAAACTTGTAACTGATAAAGAATCTTTGGATACATTGAAATTTTCAATATATAAGATTGGAATTATTATTATTATTTTTTTTTTCAATTCTGTGAGGTTTGACATACTCATCAAATATGGTTCATTGTATTTGTTTTTTTTGTTGCAAATCTTACAGGGATGCTTTGCTTTCATTTATCACCACTGGAAATGATGTTCAAGTTTCTGGGTCTTTATGCGTTTTAGTCACATTGTTGCAGACAAAAGGTTATAAAAAACTGCTTGTTAGGCACTTTCAGTGGTGTTTTTGTCTGTGCATCTTAAAATTTATTTTTTTCCAGAGTTGGATGAATCCATGGTTGATGCCGTAGGCATACTGCCACAGCGTAAGCAACATAAGAAGAAGCTTCTGGTATGTGCTTGCCTATGTTTTTGGATGACATTGTTGGTAGTTTAGAATAGTTACACACAGATGAAATTCTTTAAAGCGTAGCCAATGCACATATTAATCTATAAATGTGTTAGGAACTGAAATATGATGATTAAGGATGTCGTCAAGAATTTCTTATCCCCATACTGTTATAAATGCCAAAAGTACGAAATTGAATCTTGTTACTTTTTGAAAGCTGCTAAAAATTGTTTGTTTTATGTCATAAATTCTCATTATTGGGTTTTTATGTCTGAGTAAAACAGCAAGCATTGGTTGGGGAAGATTCTGGGGATGAACAACTTTTTTCTTCTCGAGCGACTAAGGTTGAAAGTAGCTTTACTACTGAACTTGACACATATTTGCAAAAGCTGAAGGTATATATTCATTTTCATCTGCTTTTGTGTTCTCTTTTCTCACCGGGCAGTTGTTTATAGACTGTAGTTCTTAATTTATGTATTATGCTAAAATTTTTGTGGGATGCTACCGTTGCGATCCTTATGTAATTTAGTTTCAATTTATCTCTTACTGAATCCTAGCCTTCAGATTTAATTTATTTTTTTTTGCAATTCAATCAATATATGAAACATCTTTTTCTCTCTTAATTTGCCGTAGCACTGTAGACTCTATGCTGAGCTAGTGAATAAAGTGATTTAGCGTCATAGTTTTTATATCTACACCCAAATTATGTTCTGAATCATGGTTTCATATGGTAGCAATCAATATGTTTACTATCTTATTTAGCATTTACTATGCAAAGAGCTGATTTTCCTTAATATCAATAACCAGAATTATGGTGGTGTTTCATGCCAAAGCATTGGTGCGAACATGAATCCCCGCATGCACAGATATCAGGTATGTCCATATTCTCAAACTGTGTTAATCTTTGTTTCATTTTCCCATTCTGCTTTACTGTCTAATCCATTGTAGTGTCAGTTTGACCTGATAACGCGAATAACTTCTATGCATATTTTTTATATCATAATTCCGATTTGATATCCTTGAATCGGGATTCATTTTTCTTAAGAGGTTTCTTGAATACCACATTATCAGGAATTTTTTTTATCAAATGATAATAATTCTCTTAATGATGATGCTGTCCGTGAAATCCTTTAGACCTTAGCATTAAGCCATGCTTTTTTCTGCAAATGTTTTCTTGTAAAATCTTTGCCCGTTATTCTGTACTGTAGGTACTTGGTGCACTTGTTGATCTCTTCTGCAGGTCAAATATCTCTGCAGAGACATTGTGGGATGGTGGCTGGCTTTTGCGCCAGTTGTTACCTTACAGTGAAGCAGAGTACAGTAGAAATCACCTTAGATTGCTTAAGGTTAGTTACCATTGATTGCAGTTTCTGATACTACTTTTTTATCCTATTACCTTGAAATCCTTATCAGGATTACAGGCAAACTTGTGCGTCACATCTGCATTCTTCTTTTATTCACTATTGGGTTTTTACGTTTTCAATATAGAATAACGTTTTGAATCTTCAGGAGTCATTCATCAATAGCACTATCTGTGTCCTGGAAGAGACAAGAGGAACGTGGCCCGATTTGTTGAAAACAGTTATATGTGATGAATGGATTAAATGCAAAAGAGGTGATTTCCTCTTTCTCTCTTTTTTTTTTCCCCTCGCACGAACATATCATCCTTCTCATTGGTTGCCTCCTTTCATATTTCTTAATTTCTGGAGGTTCATCATTATTCCCAATATCTATCTAATCATGAGTTTTTATCACTATCTTTAGCAATGGAAGCTTCTTCTCCTAGGAAAGATCCTAAGTGCATACTCATGCCATCACATAAGCCTGTAATTACTGGTACTTGTTTCTGCTTCTCTCATCCGAGCGCTTGAATGTACCATTTGTGCATACTAACAATTATAATTTTATAAATCTTCATTGTATCTTACAGAGAGGTCTTTGCTTGAATCTTCATTTTCCGCTGGCCAAAGAACATGTGAGACAGTAAAGGTTGTGCCGGACAGGTTTCGCTTAAGAATAGGGCAGATATAAAAACTTGTAACACTATGAAATGAAATCCTTCTAGAATTGAATTGAGCATTGAGATTGAATTGCATACTTATGAAATCTGCCATCGTGTTTGATGAATGATTGCCCCTTCTTAGGTATTTGTGCTGCTACACTATCTTCAAAGCTTCTTGCTTGGGAATGTTTTACCTGAGCAACCTCCTTTAGTCACAGAAGTTGATACTCCAGAGAACTCGAGAGCTAAAAGTGTTGGGATAAAAGCAGCAACTCTAAAAACAAACACTGAGATCAATCTTGGTAATTTTCAATGTTGAAGCTCATAACTGTATTATGTCATCTATATATTTTTTTTCTTGTCATCCTTATGAAATTGTAATGCTTATCGTACTGAAAGAATTTAGTGACTCACGTGTACTTGCTTCAGTCCTGCTGCTGGACTTTAACCTGATTTCCATTCCAGTTGATGCAGTTCCATGTCGAATTGCATTCGAACGGGGCAGGGAACGACATTTTTACCTATTAGCTCTCTCTGTTGGGTGTGCGGGGTGGCTTGTTCTTTTGGATGATTTTCCCTTGAAACCACACCATGGAGTTATCCGGGTCTTAGCTCCGTTGGCTGGATGTAATGTGAGTGAAACTCTTGAACATACTCTATTTTTTATATGTTATACATGGCAATCTATTTATTAGTTGGAGATCTATATCCGCTATGATTTTGAATCTTTACTCATCCAGTGAATGAAATGTGCTCTTAGCCTGTTTGCTTCTTCATCCTCTGAATTTCCTGCATTTGGTTAACAAACTGGTGTGTTTTAGTATTTGTCACTCACATGATTTATTTCTTCTTCAGCCTAGAATAGATGGGAAAAATTCAAGGTGGTTGCATCTTAGGATTCGACCATCCTCATTCCCCTTCACCAATACATCTAATTACACTGCCCACGGGAAATTAAAATCAAAAGCTTTGGTAGATGGAAGGTGGACTCTAGCATTCAGGGACGAGGAATCTTGCAAATATGCTTTGAATATGATTCTTGAAGAAATCAATTTGCAAAGCCGTGCTGTGGAAAGGACTATACAGCCTTTGCTTGATATTGATGTTGTAAATTCAGAATATTCACGTCCATCTCCATCTGAAACCAGTGGTGAATCTTCATGACAAGCCATCTTCCTATGCCTATCACAGGTTCCATACCTTACTTTGAGTTGTTTCTCATCATTTTTTTTTTTTTTTGCGGCACAAACGAGGGTGGGAAATTTATTCAAACCATCCTTTTTTGTGCTTTAGTAAATCAAGTAGGTACAGAATGTGTGATATAGACCGTGCCTTCAGTCACTGCCATTCCTTGTACATATAATTAGACCTTTTCTTTTCTCTAACCGTGTTTCTCTTTAATCTCTAAGCTAGTTTCTGTTGCTTTTGCTGCTTATTCTCTCCCTGCTCTTGTTAAGCTGTAATGTTACGATAACTTTTTGATTTTTGCGAAAAGTGAAATATGATCTCTTTATTTGTTTTTTTATTTGGTTCCGCCAAAAAGAGTGAGTGAAGCTTTAGTTTTGCCTTTCTTGTATGAGACACCGTGACTGTCATTCTTCAGTAATTCTCGTTGATTGGCGTCCCTCGAAAATGATTGTTTTCTTAACCATTTTTGTCTGCATTACTCCTTATTTTATCGTAGATAAATCATCATCTTGTCTCTGTTTGATTAGCTCCTTCTGAGTCAAAAGGTAAGTGTTGCGTATTTATTTAAAAAGATGCCACCTGCTTTATTTCGCAAAGCGGTAGTGGAGAACGAGACATTGCTGTTAGGACAAAAACGAGAAAATGCGTTATCAGTTTTTTGCTCCTTTTTTTTCCCGTATAGATGTTCCATCATCATATGAAAAAGGAAGAAGATTGAAGTCAAAAGTACAAATCTCTGATGAAATAAAGTGAGTGTGACAGTAGATAACATTGTTTATATTCATCAGATTAGTAGCCCCCCTTTCCTTTTCTGCATCATAGCATGAATTTTTTGTGTTTGTTCGTACTGGTTTAATTGAATGGCTTTTGTAGGTATATTGCATAATGTCTAAGGTTAGATGGATGGCAATGGAGGCTGAAAAACAAGATAAGAGTTGGTATTAAAAACCACTAGTTTTTAACTAGCAACCCCCCCAAAGGAAAAAGAGGTACAGCAACAATATGTTACAGCTTTTATCAATTAGTCCGTCCAATGAACTTGGATTATTTTAGGGAGGTTTGTCCCCATGAATCCATTTTCTGGACCAGATTCCCCTCCTCTACCGCCTAAACACAGCCTAATGCTAACCCTTTCCCCCTCTTTGATCGTAGTAGTGGTAGTGTTTTCTACCCTCTGTAAACATGGCTGGAAAACTTCTTTGAGCCATTGTTCGAACAAGCCATTGTTGAGATAAAAACCGGAACCCCGTAGAATTTCCTCCAAAACTCCCGTCTCGACGCTGAAATTTACTGCATCTCTTCTAATAACCCCGTCGAAGTGCCTCCTGATTTTCGACATGAACATTTCAATTGCTCGATTCTGTTGCTCCCTGTTTTTGTTGAGAGTGAAACTGATACTACTGCTGCTTTTCTGAATGATTTCTAATGTTTTCTGAGTTGGCATCTCAGGAGCTATAAATTCTGCTGCATCATCGTCGTCGTCATCGTCGGCTGTTACGTTGAGGTCGAGATTATTGCTGCTGGAGTTCTTCCTGTGGGATGATGGTGATTTACTACTACTCGTGTTTGGTAAATCCCAATCTGCTTTTCTCTTAGTCGCAGTTCTTTCGCTTACTACTAGTTTCATCTGGATTACAGACGACTCCGTCGTTATCGTCTCGCCTGCTGTCGTTAGAATGAATATTTCCCGTCTTCTTGTGCTGTTCCGTTCAACTAGAAACTTAGCAAACTCAGGATCTGCATATTCGACGTCTTCTATTAATACCACTAGATTTTCGGCATCGTTATCGTCCCTCAGAGCCCTGTAGAGCATCTTCTCTCTTTTCTTCACTGCTTCTTCCGTGTCTCTCATTTTGATGCAGAAGAGAGAATCGGACGAACCGAAGATGGCGCTCGAAATCCCGGCTGCTAATCTCCTCTTCCCTATGGAATCATTCCCATGAATCAGAATGAGCTTCCTGTTGCTGCTGTCCCTGGAACTAGAGGACAGTGCCCTTAGAATCAAGGGAATGCTGTCGCAATGCCACGGCAGGTTTTCTCGAAGCATCTCGCCGAAATCTGCACCCGACTCCTCCTCGCTTCCGTTGTTCCCTAGGCCGAGTGTGATCCTCGCTTCATTTCCGTCCCTCGCTTCGTTGAGCGAATCCAAATTCGGCGAGCGATGAGCCGAACCCCCGTTGTTGTTGTTGCTGCTGCTGCTGTTGCTGCTGAAACTGAACTCGATACGGCAAGATTTCATCATCGTATCCTCCTCCTGTAAAGATGGAAGAAACACGCCCCCGTTAAGAGTCAGTCGGAGAAAACCGGGAGGAGGATTCGTTTTCAGTGTTTCTTGTGCTTACTGCTTGTGGTCTTTTCAACCAGAATGGCATCTGTGGGAAACTGATTAGTTTTGGATGATGATCTTGGCATCTGCTGAAAAGAAAAAAAAAAGCAAGAGATAACCTACCTGGTTGTGTTTCTGATTTTGGAATCATCATTTCATCGTATATAAGATTAAGGAGGTACCTGGTTGTTGTTGTTGTTGGAGGATGAAGAAGGGTGAATCCTCCGAGTCCAGAAGATGGTACAGAAATGGGGTGAAGGTTCCATTGAAGATCGAGGGAAGGTTTCCTCATCTGGCACCTGAAGTAAGTTTCATAGCTTGCAGTGCCCAACAGCCAAACCTTGGATGACGACGATGATGGACAGCAATCGTCGATCAGCTTGCCCAACTCCGTAACCAGATGATCGACCGGACTGTAGTAAATCCGATCGCCGTCTTCTTGTTCTCCTTCGACGACGGCCCACTTCAAATCGCCTGCGTAAATCACCACCCCGGATCGGAAAGTTTGGATCTTCCGCTTCAGATCGGCGACGCTCGTCTCCACCTCCTCCCTCTTCATCAGCTCCAGAGGTACGGACGACGAGAAGTGGAGTTTTATCAGACGGGCGGATTTCAATCCCTCCGGCAGATCTCCGCCCTCCAATTTCCTCATGAAGTCCGACGCGAGGGCGTCGACGGCCGACGACGAATCCCCGATGATCACTGCGTTTTTCCTCTTCTTCCTCAGGAGAATCTCCGTGACTAACTGAGAAGAAGAAGAAGAAGAAGAATCCCACGGGCTGTTTGTGGCCTCTTTCTGGGGAGAATTCGGCGTCGGATGAATCCCGCCGGAATTCGACTCCTCCAGACAGTTCTTGACGCTGGTGCTGGAAAAACCGGCCTCGATCATGACCCTACTGACGCTGGGATCGTCCAGGATCGACAGAATCAACTGCTCCAATTCGACCTTGATCGGAATCACCGACTGCTGCTGCTGCTGCTGCTGATCGACGGAGGCGCCCCTCCGTTTGTGGGCCTGCGCCCTCTTGAGTGCCGCGACGAGGGCGTTCGACAGCGCCGGCTGGGCGTGGAGGACGACGGCGGCGGGCGTCGACTGGAGCCTGTTGAGGGCGACGCTGAAACACAGCTCCAGAGCTTTGCATTGGAGCGGCGGGTACGGAGGAGGCGGCTGGGATTTCAGACACGCCCTCTTGAAGACGCTCGTCGTCTTCGAACTCAGCAGCGTCGCGGCGACGTGCAGCGGCGTCACCTGAGCGTGGCCGCGGCGGCGCGCGAGCGTCAGGGAATGCTTCAGGACCGAAGCCGCCTCCGGTGAGAAGGTCTGATGAAAAGCCGAAACCCCCCCCGCACGCATAACTCTCTCGAAAACCCCCCACCACCACCCCCAACCAAAATCGATTCTTTCTTCTTCTTCTTCTTCTACCCTCCAAAACCCATCTGTAAATTTCGTTCCCCTGAAACGGAACTCCTCCTCAAAAGGAATTAAATAGTGGGTGCTTTTGAATCCAAGAAAAAAAGGTGGGGCTCCTCATCAGTAGTCTACTTACTGCTTTTTAACACTACAAAACAATCCTCCCAGAAACCAACTGTTCGTAATCTTGGATTCGGAAGATGATAAGGGAAATGTGAATCCCGGAAATCGATTGCCTTTTCTTTTACGAAGAATCCCACAAGCGCTTCGTTCGTATTTTAAGTATGAAATCTAAAACCACATTAGTCAATAATAACCAAAATATTAAAAAAATTATTTAAATGAAATAATAATTATCATTTTTCTGCTTTTTTTTTTTTCTTTCTTTTTGCATGTAAATCTGTGTCGCCCTGCTTTTTACATCATCATATTCCGTTTGAAAATAATGATCGAAAACCCTGTATCTATAATTCATTGAAGAAAAAGACAAAAAAAATGTTGAATAATAATATATTATTATTATTCTCAAAGTACTCTAAAAAAGCTAGACACTGTCGCCTGCCCCCCTCTCTCACTTCCATTATTCCCCATGGTTATTATAAAATAAATTTTCTCTTTTATGTTGTTACCGTATAGTGTAAACGCATCTTATAAGATTAAATCGGGATGGAGCTTTTTGGTCAAAAGTCGGGTAAAGTTTTTCGATATCGGAAAAAAATATAAGACTAATACTTTTTCATGCATGTTATGTATTATTCTCTGTGCCTTTGCGGTTTCAGAGGCACCTTTTAACTTACGTGCTTCTTCTTAATCATGCAATGCAATACAAAACCCTGTTTATTTATTATTACAGTAAGAATAGAATACGGTGAAACTGGACAATGACAAAAATGGACAATTTGTGTCTCCTGTGACGAGGCAGCACAGTACAGTTCTCTCGTGAAGAAATCTCTCTCTGACTTGGCTGACTGATTAAGTAAGAAATGAAAGAGTAATTTAATCTTGTCGAATTAATTAACCCTAACAGAACATGACTGTGATGAAATAAAAGAGAAGGTGGTGAGTGGTGACTGGTGTGTTTGTGATGATAAATTTGCAGTCAAAAAGGTTCTGTCATCAAAACTTTATTGGATCCAAAATAAATTTTGGACACTCGTTTATCATTTGTTTTTTTTTTTTCCACCTTTCATCGTCGTAGGATTTGTTTCAAAATCGTATATTCAAAGAAAATAATGATGACATATAAATTTGGCCGGGTCATCATTTTGTGCGGTGATTCAATTCATGTATATGATACTCTTACGTATACGCTCCCCCGCATTAGGGGTGAGCATGAAAACCATACCCGCCCGCATCCGCCCA
>KE528587.1:0-11220 GCA_000441915.1 Genlisea aurea | reverse complement strand
AAAAAAAAAAAAAAAAAAAAAAAAAGAAAACTCAGACCTGAATTGCGTAAATAGTTATCTCTGAAAAAACGTATTTCCGTAAAACCGAACCTAACATAGCTCTTATTCAGCTAAAATACTTACTCATAGAACATATCTCTCGTGACGGATTTTCCAGTCGTCACTAGACATAACGCACGTGTCGTCGGGATCCCAAGACTATGCATTGCCTCACTGCAGAGAAACTCACGGATGCTGCTTCGTAACACAGCGAGACCATCAGCAAATCGACTATAAGGAGTCTGTCCTGCACCTTTAAGCTGCAATTCCCATCTCTGAGACTTTGAATTAAGAACCTCTCCTAACGTAATCGCCCTGCCATCACCCAACTGGCCAGCCCACATTCCGAATTGATGTCCTCCATAACACTGTGCATAGGGTATCCTGAATAAAACAAGCATGGAGAGAGAGCCACATTAACAAGAATTCTTAATTTACGGGTATCAAAGAAAACAAACTCACATGCCAACTAAAGGGGATGCACCGGAGAATATCATCGGAAAATCTGGTCTTTCAAATCTGAGATTCAAGATATGAATGAATAACTCCGCGGGAATAAAGCCACGTGGTTTTTACCAACGGAGATTGGAAAATTCGACTCGAATGCAGGGAATGACAATCTTACTCTGCGTGGTCCAAATCAAGTAGCTCTGCAACTAAATCCGACCATGCTACAAGCTGGGGATTATCAACCTGAGCCGATGGCGATACTTTTGTGTAACAAGAATTCAAGACCTGCAAACACTTCCATGATCCTTAATCAGAGGACTATGCATACTGCTGTAAAGAAGTTTACCCCCACACAGAACAGTGGAGAATTTACAGGCATAAATAAAGACTTCATTCTCGCGTAAAAAGTATCTACAGGCATTACTTAGTTCATCACTGCACAGAGAAGAAGCATAAAAAAGCGGGTTCATGCCTGATGACATCATTCCAATGAACTCATTATACTAAACAAAGAATTTGATTGTTATTATGACCGCTGAAAATGAGAATCACCCTGAGCAGCATAACATATCGAAAAACGAACATCCCAGGAAAAAAAAAAAAAAAGGAAAAGAAAATGATATTATAGAGAAATAGACCCGAAAATAGTCAATATCAACCTCTCGAGGAATATTATCGGTTCTGGGATCCCCAGGAAGCTCGTTCACGAAAGAGTGGTCCCATCTAAGTTCTTCTAGCTTCAATTTAGCCCGATTAGGGCTAATTTCATCATTATCGATCCCGTAATTTTCACTCCCCAAGCTTTGATTCTTCAAAGCTTCGGAAACAGACTCGACAGCGGAGGAACTTCCGTCCATATAGACGGCAGGGGAGAACTGGCGGAGCTTCTTCAAATTGAACAGATTGGAGCTGAATTTGGATCTCGAAGACGATCGAAAGGCGCAAGCGGTGGCGATGGGATTGAGAGCGTAAGATCGAATTGCAGAAATTTGGAACATCATTTTCGTCAATTTTGTTATTAATAAATAATATTTACAATCATTTTCTTTCTTGTATATTTTTCATGTATATTTATTTCACTCTAAATAATACTAAAATTTTCAATTAATTGATGTGTAAATTAATTATTATTATTATTATTTTTAATTAGACGAAGTCGAAATGTATTTATTACGTCTTTTTAACATTTTATGTGCATTATGTAGCCATTTTGTTTTATAATTACAAATTATGCCTATTTTATTTTGAAATCGAACAAATTATGTTTATCGCCGTTAAAACTAACGTAATATAGTTTTACGATATTGCAATTTATATCTCTTATATTTTATTTTGTAACAAAATATACTCTTATGACGACGTCGATATTTAGCGGATGATGATGTCATGTAACGGTGTTCGTGTTTAAAATAAAATCGATATATTTTGTAATATTAAATAATATTTTTATTTTGTAAAATTATTAAACATAATGGATGAAAAATGCAATATAATAAAAGTGTTGTAATGTTTGGGAGAATTATGGCATTAATATAATAAATTACATTTAGCGTAATCTTATCATGAAAAATATAGTCAATTATTTTTTGTCTATCAAGTTTTTAAAATTTCAAATATTAGTCCATCAAGTTTTAAAAATACAGATTTAATCCCTTATTTTTTATTTAATGTCAATTTTAGTCCATATTATAAAATTTTAATTATTAATTGACTATTTTATCGGTAATTAAATATTTTTAAAAGTCGAATTTCATTTATTTAACCCTGTAAAAATAAAATTTGACTTGATTGATAGACTTTGAATATTGATTACGATTGAAATATTCAATTAATGATAGAATTGAAAGATTGACTAAAATTGACATTAAATCAAAATTAAGAGACTAAATTTGTTTTTTTTTTTTTTTTAATACTTGATGTACCCATATTTTAAATTTGTAACAAAATATATTTCACCCTAATCATATCCATATTATTATAGATTTCCGTGCAGCACGTTTAAATTTGAACGGGTATCGGAAAACGGTGAATTCCAGTTAAGCAAGCCCTAAACAAGAAAGACGTTTCTGATACAAAACGGCAATGATGACCGAACAAAACGACAACAAAGAATCTTTACCCTAATGCCCATCCTTCTTCGCCATCCTCAGATGTTTCAATCCGCATGCATTGCAAAGCGTCTGCAAAAACAAAATCAAAACGAACCCTAAACGATCGTACGGACCATCGGAAGTTTTTTTTTTTCTTAGGGTTTTTTCAGGGTATCGAAAAAAAAAAATGACGATACCTGACGACCAGCTGGTCCCTTTCTCCACAGAGGCGTCATCGTCGCGCCGCAATCCCTGCACACCCGACTCTCATGAGCATTCCTTTTACGATTCGGCGACGCCATATCCGAACGACCGTACGCATAGTTGGACGGGGATGGTGGAACGACGACGTTTCCAACCGCGGCGTTGATTGCCATGGGCATGGCTCCATCGTAACTGTATTTGTAGTAATCCGTCGTCGCCTAACAGAATCACATTCTTCAAATAATTCGCATCTCGATCGTAACAGAGAGAGAGAGAGAGTTAAAAGTGGGGGGTTTTACCTGGTAGTGAGTGTTGAAGGAAGAAGAAGAGCAAGTAATGGTATTAGGGTTTATGGTGGGAATATTATAACCCCATAGTTTCTTGTTGAGGGTTTCTTTTCTTTTTGAGGAGTGGCCTAAGGATAAGGTAAGGTCAAGTTTCTCTTCTTCTTTTTCATCACCACCCTGTGATTCCCCTTTTCCTTTGTTAGACATTTTTCCGCTGCATCGAATCAGAAAAGAAATCGTTATTATTCGATAAAATGAGTTTGAAGATGATTTGAGGAACTGACCTTCTTTTCTTCTCCCTTTGATGAAGGAATATATCGATGGGATTCTTTTTTTTTTTAAAACCAACCAAAGAAAAAGCAGTGCTTACAAAACACCATTAATGCATGCTGATGAATTTACAGTTCAGTGTTAATCACAAAGTTGCCAAATCTATTTTAATATCGCTCTTTCAAAATTTTTCAAAATTTTTCACTTACTATTTTTATTTCATGCAATGTTAATAACTGGACGATTTGTATGAAAAACGTTTTTTTTTTATGATCATTTGGTGAACTCATCATAATAGGTAGCAATAATATGGTCTGATTCATATATTAATGAATACTTCCCATTTATAGTTTTTTTTTTTAAAAAAAAAAATTGCAATTCCAAGTATAGAATGCCATTAATGAAATTATTTTTCATGACTTAAGGTAACAAACGATCAAATTTATATATGAAAAAAAAAATAAAAAAATTTTGAAATCGGCATTTTTCTCATCAATTTTAAATTAGAGTGGAATAATAAACATTACGATTTAAACGGAATTTTTTAAATTGAGAATTATAATGTTATGAAAGGGGCCCACTAGTACAATAAAAAAAAAATTTATTTTATTTTTTATAAAAATAAATAATGAAAGAAGAACATTCGAAAATTATCTTCTTACGAAAATAATGTGTCGAATGCAAAACTGGGTCCCCCCATATCTGATATTCGATTCCCAAATTGACCCTATGTTCTGAACTTTATTCTCCCGCACTAAATTGGGGATAGTTTCGTCTTTTCGTCCTCTAAACGGCTCCTTGAAAATTGAAATACAGTCTACAATTACCTGAATGCCCTCTGCACATATTATTTATTGTTTATTATTCATTTATAAAATAAGTAAAATAATTTCTATAATTTAATTTAATTAGATTTGCAATTCATTTATTATTATTTCTGTAAAATCAGTTTTTTTGTTGTTGTTGAAAGGGTATATTATGATGAAATATCCGAATACAGTAGGGGAATTACATTCTCATGTAAGTTGTCTTCGTCATATTCAGAACGCGAAAAATACTCTGTCTTCGCCAATTGGCATGAGCCACCCGATTATTACATCGAGGTATGTGTATTGCTTGAAAACTCAGAAAGTACCTCGTGAGGTGTAGAATGTCCTGTAGAATCGTGTCCAATCTTGTGTCAGCCATCGTCGAGGGATGATTAAGTGTCTGGATTAAAGCGAGACAGTCTCCTTCAAGAATAACATGCTGAAGCGGCATCCCCACGGCAAATTCCATCATCAGGCGAGCCGTCATATACTCCCCATGTTCCTTTGAAAGTCGAATTGCTGATCGATGCGCCATCCATCCGATGCAAGCACCTCGGTCATCTCTAATTATTCCACCAAAACCAGAACCTCATTCCCGAAGTTGGCCGTCGAAATTTATTTTGAACGACATTTATTTGGACTCTGTACAATCAGTTCAGACCTAAGTTTAATAATAGAGGGAAATGACATTTATTTGAATAGCTCTAATAATTGCACTTATGATTATTGGTAGACACGATGAATGTTTTATTTATTTAATTTAAAAATTATTTAATTATATGTTTTTAATATATTTTTAAATATTGACAAAACGGAGGGAGGGTATTTGTCCAAAGTAAGAGACAGGCGCCCCACAGAATCCGAAATTACGACTCGTCGTCTTCTTCACTGCTACTACTACATATTCCCCATTGCCCTGCAATTCTTCTCTGCGTTTACTACTCAAGAAGTAGCGTAAAACTCCAGCATCTTCTGCCGTCAACATTTCTTCTTATTTCACTGTATTGTATGCATGTGTGAAGGAAGGAAGGAAGGAAGGAAGGAAGGAAGACACTCGGAACTCTCGAATTTCTTCACCTTGTCGAAGTACGACTCTCTTTCTCTCTTTAGTTTTTGAAGTATGTACTACTGGATCGGTGGTCAGTGGTTCTTTTAGGAGTAATGTCGATGTGTTTCAGATTTACGCGTTCTTATTTAGATTTGTGCTATTTTGTTTGTGTTTGTTCTTTTTTTCCTGGATTTTCTCCTGTTCTTCGCGTACTATGTGCGTATGTTTGTTTAGTTATCTTGATTTACGTGTAAAGGTAATTAATCCGTACGTCACCGCCGTATTTAATATTTGTTGGTCTTGTTTCATTGGGGGAGAAGATTTGGCTGTGTGTGCTATCGTCGTTGAGCAGGGTTATTAGATTCTGGTAATTGTGCACTGGAAAACAAACTTAAGTTTCTGTGATACTTAGGGCAAGCACCGTCAAATGCGTATCCTTTTCAAGCCCTATATGATACACAACACATCCTTCATGGATCTATAGTTTCGGCTTGAGGTTACTATTATTATGTTTTCTTTTTTTTTAAACATGTATTTTTAGACTACATCTCATTCTGGAATTTTAGCATGCTGAAGTAATATTGAATAGGGCATGTTCTCTAATTTAGTGTCCGGAATATTTGTAGTCAGGCACCATTGCAAGTGCCATTAGCTATTTTTCATGTGTGCATGCTAGATATCCTTTGGTATCTTTTTCAGTTTTATATTGATCTTTGTTTTGAGAGCTTCAGTTTTGTTTTTTTTCATGAGTTTAAAGCAATATTTATTTAAGGGCCTTTGTTTTCAGGATTGGTTCTGTTAGAAAGGTGAAATGTCATCTAGAGGAGGTCCATCACATAATAATCTACAGCTACAGCGAAGGCCAACTCGAAGCCCATCAGCAGGGAACCTTGTGGAGCCTATATTTGATAGTGAAGTAGTTCCTTCATCGTTGGTTGAAATCGCACCAATTCTTCGAGTTGCCAATGAAGTTGAAAGTGGAAATCCTCGTGTTGCCTATCTTTGTATGTTTTTCTTTTTCTTTTTATCAGCTGCATATCTTTGTAGTTACTTTAACATCATGTCCAAAGAGTTACATTTATATTTCCAAATGTGTGCTTATTCACACATTTTCAAAATTAAAAAAGTGCCAGGTACCAGTTTAGGGCATCATTTTTTTTTTTTTTGGTTGATTGCAGGGCATTGCCTAGTTGTTTGCTTTCGAGTGTGTCTATTGTCACCCGAATGCAGTTCATAAATTATTCAGCTTATGCTGGTTAACTGAAATGATTGTGGGACACTTTCAGAACTACAATATGACCAATTTCTGGATTCATTATAGTTTCCTGATGGTCTTTTTAGTTTCTCTTTTGCGTTGGTTTTTGGCCTCGGTGCTAGCATGCTTTCATTCTGCGAGATGCTAATACTTTCCCATGCCCAGGTCGGTTTTATGCTTTTGAGAAGGCTCATAGATTGGATCCTACTTCAAGCGGTCGCGGTGTTCGTCAATTTAAAACTGCTTTACTGCAACGCTTGGAAAGGGTAATTTCTAAAAAAATGAAGTAATTTGATTAAATTTCTCTTTCCTTGTATTGTACTGCCTGCTTGCGGCTGAATATTTTTCTTTTTCTGTTATTTTAATTCTCATGTGGCTCATTCTTCCAGGAAAATGATCCTACATTGATGGGCAGAGTGAAAAAAAGTGATGCCCGGGAAATGCAGAGCTTTTATCAGCAATACTACAAAAAGTACATAAAAGCTTTGCAAAATGCTGCAGACAAGGCTGATCGGTATGTGTACTCATATTTTGTTTGTTCATCTTACTTATATTAAAGTGTCATAATATGCCAGTCTTTGGATTATTGACTTTTATATTAACATTTGAAAATGATAGTGCACAGCTGACAAAAGCGTACCAAACTGCAAATGTTCTCTTTGAGGTTTTGAAAGCAGTTAACCAGACACAATCGGTGGAAGTTGACCGAGAGGTTTGTGTTTTGACTGATATTATCTATCTTTTAGTTGTTCTTGAGTCCTGACTACACAGTACACTGTCTATTTTCGTCCCACTATTTTTATAGGTATTGGAGACCCATGACAAAGTTACTGAGAAGACAGAAATCTATGTTCCCTATAATATTCTTCCGCTGGATCCTGATAGTGCTAATCAGGCTATCATGAAATATCCCGAGGTGACCATTGAAATCATGTTACCTATTCACACTCTTTTGAGGATTGCACTTCCATTATTTATATTGTTTTCATTTTCTTTTGATGAACTGAATACTAGATTCAAGCTGTTGTATATGCATTTCGGAATACAAGAGGTCTTCCATGGGCTAAGGATTACAAGAAGAAAAAAGATGAAGACATACTGGATTGGCTTCAATCTATTTTTGGTTTTCAGGTGCAGTAACCTGGGTTCTTCTTGTTGTAAAATCATCAGCTGTCATATGGATTGCTGCCTGATCGATTTTAATGATGATGTTGCAGAAAGATAACGTGGCAAATCAAAGAGAGCATTTGATTTTACTTCTGGCAAATGTACATATGCGCCAGTTTCCAAAGCCTGATCAGCAGCCCAAGGTTTTTGTTTCGCAACCTTCTCATGTGGGATGTTTTTGCCTAGTTCCTTTCTAAACCTTCTGTAGTTAAAAAAAATTGAAATATCTATTTATGTTTTATATCCCTTATGTTTTTTCTTAAGTTTTGTGAAGTAAATGATCAGTATGTGGATTCTTTGTATGGAATTCAGTTGGATGATCAGGCACTCGATGAAGTGATGAAGAAGCTCTTCAAGAACTACAAAAAGTGGTGCAAATACTTGGGTCGAAAATGCAGTCTATGGTAATTTCTATTCAAATATCATCTTGGATAAGAAGTTTTAATCATGTTCTAATCTTCTTATATTGTCTTAGTTTTCTACAAAGGAGTCCGAATAAATTGTGGGCAATATTGACTACCTTTTCTCTGTATTTCTGTTGTATAATTACAAAATTAAAGAGAGCTAAACTTCCAGGCTGCCTACAATACAACAGGAAGTGCAACAGCGCAAACTGCTGTATATGGGGCTTTACACTCTAATATGGGGTGAAGCTGCTAACTTAAGATTCATGCCAGAATGTCTCTGCTACATCTATCATCATGTATGCTGTTATATATATTTTATTGAAGCTGTGATAAAAGAGGGGATATAATGGACACTTTTTTTCGTTGTTCCCTTAATTCTTCATCAGATGGCTTTTGAGCTTTGTGGTATGCTATCTGGAGATGTCAGTCCTGTGACTGGTGAAAATGTGAAGCCAACATATGGTGGAGATGAAGAAGCTTTTCTCAAAAAAGTAGTCACTCCAATCTATGAAGTGATCGCTCGGGTATAAAATGCTTTCTTTTTTCGTAACTAGAATGCTGTTTAAAGCATCTTCAGCCCGCTTAAGCCTTTTTGTTTTTTCAGGAAGCTGCTTGGGGCAAGAAAAAGAATACAAAACATTCCCAGTGGAGAAATTATGACGATCTCAATGAATACTTCTGGTCGTATCATATATACTTTTTAACCTTTAGCTACTCGTCATTAATTTTATAAATTGCAGGTCAAGAGATTGCTTTCGTTTGGGCTGGCCTATGCGTGCTGATGCAGATTTTTTCTGCAAAACAATTGATCAGTTGCGAAGCGAAAATATTGAAGTAAGCTTAGAAAATATTCTTGCATTTTCATGAACTTCCAAAAATCAGAAAATGCAAAACAGAATTTGGATAGAACCCACTGTTTTTGGATCTGAACTAACGTGAATCATATGAAACAACTTTATGATCTAGTTTTGTTGGTTATCTTCTCTGATATATAGTAAGCCAAGCCATCGCACACTTCTCATTGAGCATTAGTTGATGCATGCCATAAGATTGCATGAACTTTTGTTTTCGTCCGTCCAACTAAAATCGTCTTTCTGAGAAGCCTTGTGGTTCTTTTTTGCATAAACTCAGGGAACAAAGGCCCCAACAAATAGGTGGGCAGGGAAAGTTAATTTTGTGGAAACTAGGTCATTCTGGCATATCTTTCGAAGCTTTGATAGAATGTGGAGCTTTTTCATATTGTGCTTACAAGTATGTTCTCTTTCTTATTCATATATCTGCATCTAGTGACGAAATATTCTGCATTAGCTCATATAACCATTATTGATCTACGTAGGCCATGATAATTGTTGCTTGGAATGGCTCCGGACAGCTGAGTTCAATTTTTGACAGTGATGTTTTCAAGAAAGTACTGAGCATCTTTATAACTGCTGCAATATTAAAACTCGGACAAGGTAGGCTTTACTTTTATTTTTAACAATTAAGAAGAATTGTGCTGAAGCTCTGATATTATATAACATTGATGCTATTATTGCAATGTTAAAACATCACTGTGTTATAACATAATGTTATAACATATGTTATAACATAATGGCTACAAGTCCCCGAACAATTACTCACAAGAAGACCTATTAATCACTAGTTTGGAGTCCTCTGTTTCTGGCTCAATAATTTATTTTCCATATGATAAAATCAAGGAACTATGGGGTTTAAACTCTATTTTCATCTTAAATTAAATTTTTAGTTCGCTGAAAAAAGAAACATATAATGGTAGCCTGTCTAATGTTTCCATTCATCGAATTGTATGGTGATGACAATTACTGAATTACCCATTTTTATGAACACATATTGTTTGCTTCACATGGTATATACAAGAAATTCAGTTTTTCGCTTTTTTGGGATTTTTTCTGATCTGTTCATGTTTGCACAGCCATCCTTGATGTTATTCTAAGTTGGAAAGCTAGGCATACAATGACCCTCCATGTCAAGTTAAGATACATTTTAAAGGTTTTCACTGCCGCTGTTTGGGTGATTGTACTCCCTGTCACGTATGCTTATACTTGGAAGCATAACCCTCCTGGTTTTGCTCAAATGATTAAAAGTTGGGTTGGCAAGAATTCAAGTTCTCCTTCTCTGTTTATCCTGGCTGTTGTTATCTACTTGTCTCCAAATGTTCTTGCTGCGATATTGTTTCTTTTCCCTGTAATCCGTCGTTTTCTGGAGAGCTCAAACTACAAAATTGTGACAGTATTGATGTGGTGGGCGCAAGTAAGCAAGATGTCATTTTACATCACGTCTAAGCAATATTTACTTATTGACTAACTCCAGGCACTGCATTCTTCTTCTTGCAGCCTCTTCTTTTTGTTGGAAGGGGAATGCATGAGAGTTCATTATCTCTTTTCAAGTAAGCGGATGTGAAAATTTCATGTTATTCTTGTTGGACGGCATATGTTAGTTTGGCATCGCTATTTTTCTGATTCAGATACACATTGTTCTGGGTGCTCCTTATCACCACAAAGTTAGCATTCAGCTTTTATATCGAGGTACCTTACTTTATTCTCTACCTTAATCCATTTTCAACTGGGTTGGAATTGTTCGTGCAAATGTCTTTATTAGAATATGTTTTCACTAATTGGCAGTTTCACTAGTGTTAACCTTTTGTTGCAGATAAAACCTCTGGTTGATCCGACTAAACTGATTATGAACACTCATGTATCAAATTACCAGTGGCATGAGTTTTTCCCACGAGGTAGTCAACATTATTTGCACTTGTGAACCTAATTTTTTTAGGATACAAGCAGATATTAAGAAGCACTTGACATGTTATTCACAATCAATATCTGGCATATGCAGCTAAAAACAATACTGGAGTTGTCATTGCAATATGGGCGCCAGTCATTCTTGTATGGATGGCCTTGCTTTTTCTTCATTTTTATTTCATTTTTCAATATTGTAGAAGGGGTTGCAATGAATTGTTCTGCATGAGCTGGGAATGTTCATGAATAATATTTGGTATAGTTGTAGTCCGTTTGCTTTGGATATACAGTAAGCGCTGCTTTCTCATCTCAGGTTTATTTCATGGATACTCAGATATGGTATGCAATATTTTCCACACTTTTTGGTGGTATATATGGTGCATTTCGGCGTCTTGGAGAGGTAGATAAATTCCAGATTCCTGATTTTTTTTTTTTTTT
>KE528584.1:0-11043 GCA_000441915.1 Genlisea aurea | reverse complement strand
TTAAAATTGAAAAAAATCTAATTTTTTATAAAATTTAAATTGATTTTTGGATTTTTTTAGATAAATCTTAAACACTAAAACTCAAAAAAATTCAAAATTCACGTAAAATTTTATAACTATTTATAAAATCTTTAATATATGTAACTATTTATTTAATACATTCAAACCCCTCTCATACCCTCTAACCAAACAGTTCTTATTTTCTCGGAGATATTTTTAATTTTTTTTTCGAATATAATGATGAATCTAAAAATAAAAGCCACGCATTACATTAATTGTCGTTATAACGTGACTCACGCACGAGAGACAACGTAAAATAAAACGCACAACTTGACCCTCATCCCAACCCGGAAACGAAGATAAGAAAAATCAATCCCCCTCCCCCCACCACCCTGTGTGTTGTTGTGATTGATGGTTGCCGCTGCTTCGCCCCTTCACATGGCGCTGCTCGGTGGGCCACACAACACACACGATCAGAGATTTTTTATTTATTATTATTATTATTTTTTTTAAATTTTTCCCTGCAAGTGGATCGTCATCCGCCGACCCGACCCGAAAAAGATAGGGGGGAAGTGTCGGCAAGGGGTACGAGGTTTTTTATATAAATTGCTTTCGACGTGGCCTCTTCCTCTCCTTTCGAATCTAAAAATTCTCCCGGAAATGCCCCCGACGAGTTGCTCAATTTCCCACCCACTGCCACTTCACCTTTTTTTTCCGAGATCCTTCTCACCAGAAGTCGTTACAGTTGCAGCGGCCATGCCCGAAGCGGTGGAACCTGTTGATGTCTCTGAGGACGATCTCCCTCCCCACCAATCTCGAGACGAATTTGAACGCAGTATGGCAGTCCCCGCACACCCTCATGTTCTTCTTGATCACGATCGGCACTCCCGCCGCCGTACTGATCAGCGAAAACGCCAGCGCGAGTTTCTCGCTGTGGCGCCGGCGCCGCACCCTATCGTTCCCCTCCTCCGCCGCCGCCGCCGCGTACCCGAACCGCCGGCAGCCCTCCCTCAGCTCCTCCCACTTCCTCCGGATCTCCTCCCCCAGCGGGTGGGAGTAGTCGCCCGCCACGAACACGTGGACCGCATTCGCCAGCTCCACCCAGCTGCACCCGGGCTCCTTCCTCACCCCGCTCCGCTTCATCGCCGCCCTCACCCTCCCGGCGTCGCCCGGCCGGCCGGCGGCGGCGTAGGCGTTGGCGAGCAGCACGCGGGGGCCGGCATCGAGCGGGTCGAGCCGGAAGACCCGCTCGGCGGCGTAGGCGGCCATCTCCGCGTCGCCGTGCACCCTGCAGGCTCCCAGCAGCGCCTTCCACACGCCCGCCGTCGGCTCGACCTTCATCTCCCTGATGCACCTCTCCGCCCGTTCCAGCTCCCCCGACCGGCCCAGCAGATCCACCGCCGCCGCGTAGTGCGCCGCACTCGGCCGGTAACCGTACCCAACCTCCATCTCCTCCGCGTAACGCAGCCCTTCCTCCACCAGGCCGGCGTGGCTGCAGGCCGCGACCACGCAGAGGAACGTGACTCCGTCCGGCCGAAACCCGCCGCCGCGCATCTCCTCGAACAGGCCGACGGCTTCCCGCCCGAGCCCGTGCTGGGTGCAGGCCGTGAGCATCGAGTTCCACGACACCACGTCCTTCCACGCCAGACGACGGAAGACCTTCTCCGCATCCTCGACGCTTCCCCCCCTGCCGTACATGGCGACCAGCGTGTTGCCGACGAAGGCGGCGGACTCGACGCCCGATTTCAGCATATCGGCGTGGGCCCACTTCCCCTGTTCCAGGGATCCGCATTCCGCGCAGGCTGAGAAGATGCTGGAATAGGTGTAGTGGGTCGGTTCCAGGCCGCTCCTCTTCATCTCCGAGAACAGTTTCAACGCGTTGGGGGCATCGCCTTCCCGGGCGTAAGCCGCGATCAGAGAATTCCAGCAGGCCTCGTTCCTGTTCTTCAGGCCGTCGAAGGTTTTCTCGGCATCCTCCATCCTCGTACACCTTGCGTACATGTCTACCAATGCGCTGCCGACGTAGACGTTGAAATCGTGCCCGTACTTGATGCAGGAGCCGTGCAGGCTTCTCCCCGCGTCGTCGCTCTTCAGGCCACCTGCGGACTTCAGAGCGCTTCCGAAACTGAACTCGTTCGGATGCAAACCCTCCCTGATCATATCCCCGTAAACCTCCAGCGCCTTTCTGAATTCGTTGATCTGCGAGAAACCGGCGACGAGCATGGTGTAGGAAACCATGTCCCTGTCGATCATTTCGTCGAACACCTTCCGTGCGAGCTCCAGATTGCCGGCCTTCGCGTACATATTGATGACCGTATTCTGCACAACGGGGGAACTCCGAAACCTCGAGGCGAGAAAGTGCGAATGAACCATTCGGCCCTCCTCGAGTTTTCCCAGAACGGTGCACATCTTGAAGAGCTTACCGTACACTCCCGCGCCGGCCACGACGGCGCCGGAATCGATGAGGTCGAGAACAAGGAGACTGCCATTACCCGTCTTTCCGAGCAGATCTTCTTCACGGATCACTCCGGCAAACCCCTCCGGGATCAGCGAAACGAATTTCCTGCAGAGGAGAGTCGAATTAATAATTCTAGGGCACAGTTTCATGTACGATTTGGGGGAGAGGAGGGGTGCGGGACTAAAATACCCTTCAACGGATAAGTAAGAGGGAATCATCCATTTCCATCCTTCCTCCCTCAAAAATGGAGGCCGCCAGTCTCCTCTCCCTCCCCTCATCCAAATCTCCACCGGTTTTCTCGCTGAAATCCGGCAACCCTTTTCTCGGATTCCGGCAGCACAAGTCCCTCCCCAAGACTCCGACGAGCCTACCCAGAATCCGGGCAGCGATAAGCCGCGGCAAGAAAGAGGAAACGATCGAGAAAGTAAGGCAGGAACTCGAGGGCTGTTACCTCATCGCCGGCATCGGCTACAAGGGATTCACCGTCAAGCAGATGCAGGAGCTCAGGACGCAGCTGCCGGAGACTTCCAAGCTCGTGGTCGCCAAGAACACCCTCGTCCTCAAAGCCGTCGAGGGTACGCAGTGGGAGGCGCTGAAGCCCTGCATGAAGGGCATGAACGCCTGGCTCTTCGTGCACAGCGAGGAGATTCCTGCAGCGCTCAAGCCTTACAGAACCTTCCAGAAGGAGAAGAAGTTGGAAGACAACGAATTTACCGGGGCCGTGTTCGAAGGGAAGTTCTACGGGGCCGATGAATTCCAGGCGCTGGAGAATCTCCCGTCGAGGGGCCAAGTGTACGCCCGCATTCTGGGAGCCGTGCAAGGCCCTGCCGCTGCCGTCGTCGGCACGATCCAAGCCCCTGCAAGAAACTTGATCATGGTGCTGAAAGCATATTGTAAGAAGCTGGAAGATGAGAATCATTAGAGTTTCTCTCCATTTTGCAGGAGAACATATCTCATCGTCGTTGTGTTGGGTGTTTGTTTTGTATCCATTGTTTTCAAGAACAACAACTCACAGAACCCAACATTGTGGAATGTCAACAACCCTTGGTTCCGGGGTAAAAGAGCTCGACCCCGCTATCCTTAATCCTGAACTGCATATCGTGCGCTCTGTTCCTCTTTTTAGAAACTGTTAACTGAACCACGAAAGGAAGATGAGTACGAGGATTGATATTGATGTAAGAGAAGGAGAAAGAGACTGATAATAATATACCTGCCCATGAACATCGGCGGCGAGTCCGGTGGCCAAAGGTTCGACCTTTACGACTACATCAGCCATGTATTCCAATTGCAGAAGCAGTGAAGGCTGATCCATGGAGGAATATACATCGCCATGGATGAGAGCAACAAGCGAACAGCCCTATTTAATCATACAGTGAACGAACTTGCAGGAGGAACTCACAATCACAGTTGTGAGTAAGTCTTACAAATTGGGGAGATAAACTGCAGCAGGATTTGAGAAAATCCAGAACGAGAGCTTCGTTTGCGTCGATTTCCATAACAGAGATGTCATCAATGATCACAACAACAGGGCGTTCTCCGGCAAAGGATTCCACCGTTCCATGAATTTTGCCATAAAGTTGGAGTACAATATCATCTGATGACGAAGAATTAAACATACAGTTAAAAACTCTAAATCAATCGATGATCGAAATTTCTAGGGGTCACGTACCGAGGAGGCCGTCCGCCGCAGAAAACACATCGAAGAACTGAAATCGCTTCCTATCGCGGTAAGCATCCAAGTTGCAGCCCTTGCAAATTCAGGAAATCAATCGAGACACTCTCATCATCAAAAACACCTTCTCTAGAAATCAAGAAATCCGAAGAGAAATCGGCGTACCATCCTGCGAAGAATTCGATCGTAGTGCGCCAAGGGCTGCGCGAAGGCAACGAAAACGACGGCGGCGTCGGAGGCGGAGAGGGAGCGCTTGAGCAAATAGTGGACCACGAAGGCGCCGCCGGTCTCGACGCAGTCCTCCACCACGACCATTCTTCCCCCGCCGCAGTCGCCGACGGCTTCGTCCAGAACGCCGGCCACTTCGAGAGTTCCCATCCCGACAAACTTCACTTCAAATCAAATCAAATCACACTATTTATACATCAAAAAACCCTCTTTATATAAACGAAAAGATTTCATCAAAAACACATAATTACAATCTATACAAACAATCTCCGGCCCCTAAAACCCGTTCCCAGCCTATTACCGTTCTGCATGAACACGAGGCAAGATCATAATGATCGTCATCGTCGCATTGCAAATAAGAAACTCAGCATTGAAAAATCCAAACATACCTCACACTCACAGACCAGGTTGAGATGCTGAAGAAGCTGCCGACGATTTCGATCCATCCGTACGGCTGTAAACGGATGCAACAGTAGGCAGACTTCTAACAACCTGCTGCAGACATGTGGTTTTTACGAACAAAACCATTCTACCTGAAAGAGAGTAAGCCTTTCGACCAACCTTGGTGTCGGAAATGGAATCAGGGCTGCTGCCGAAAGGACGGTCCGCGTCCTCGTCGCCGATCTCTCGAAGTTTGTTGAGCTCGGGGAGGACAACCTTCCCTAGATCCGGCCTATCTTTCCTCCTCAGTTCTGCACACTGTAAAGCCAGTTTAGCCATCCTCGAGGCTTCCTCCATAGGCCAACACGGCACGCTCGGGTCGAGGGCTTCGGCTAGATTTCCCTTCTCGATGGCCTGATCGATGGCGTGAGTCAATCCCATCGCCGGCTTTCCCGTCAGCAGCTGCAGGAGCACGATCCCGAATGAATAGACGTCGGATTTCACACCAAGCATGCCCGTCTGTTGGTACTCCGGATCGATGTAACAGAAGGTTCCGGCTGCCGACGTCAGGCGCAGCTGCGTGACGTCGTCCGCCACGGATGGAGGCACCAGCCTGGCCAGTCCGACGTCGCTTATTTTGCTGACGTAGTTTTGGTCCAGCAAGATGTTGGCAGGTTTCAGATCGCGGTGGACCAACGGCTCCGGCTTCGTTTGATGGAGAAACTGCAAACCCGTGGCGACCTCGGCTGCGATTCGAAACCGGACTTGCCAAGACAAGGGTTGTGTGTTACCCCTCCTGATGAGACGATCTTCGAGGCTCCCCTTTGCCATGTACTCGTAGACGAGGCAACCATATTCCGGACAGGCTCCTAGGAGTAGAACCATATTGGGGTGTCTGAGGCAGCTCAACACTTCAACCTGCAATGTTGTCATCATCCGAATTAGTTATATCGAAGAAAAAACGATAACTGCAATGAACATGTGAGCTGCATTTTTCACCGAATCATTACTTCTTGATGGAACTGAATTTTTCCTTGAGCGGCATCAGGACGCAGAACTTTAACTGCAACGGGTGTATGATCGAGGTGACACTTGAACACAGGGCCATACCCACCTTCTCCGATTTTAAGAGATTCCGAGAAGAACATCGTTGCCTCTTCGATTTCTTCGATGGTGTACCTTCTGTATCGTAATGGTGTTGCATTGAGTCCCATCTCGTTTGAATCTTGAAGAGCTCTTCTTTCAGCAGAGAGACGCTTTCGGGATTCTAGTTCCGCAACCCTTCTTGCAGCTTGAGCATCTTCTAAAGCCGCTTTATATTTGGCTTTCTCTAGCTCGACAGCCATGCGGGCTGATTCCTCGGCTGATCGAGCTTCTTCAAGCCTGCGTTCTTCATCCACTCTCCAGCGATGAAGTTCCACGGCCTACTTCAACGTAATGAATGAGAAAACACCATTGAAGACGATAATGTCGAACCAAGAAAGCAATTTGTTTCACCTTATGCTTTGCAGTCAGGGCTTCTCTACATGCTGTGCTATACATTTCCATAGTCTTTTGCAACTCAATCTTGAGCCGTCTCATCTCAGCTTCCCCATCATCCTTCATTTTCAAACACATGATTGGTAAGTAAAACACTAGGAAAAAAAAAAAGAGAGTGCACTAACATTTTCGAGTGATGATGACGAAAAATCAGTTCCAGAACTTAGTTCACTGAATTTAGTCCATGACCGGGTTGATGATCCAAAGCTACTCTCAGAGCTAGTTGATGCATTTGAGTTTCGCCATGAATCTGTACCATCAAAATTCAGGTCCATGCACGTGTCGGTACTCGGTCTGTTGGAGCTAACAAAGGATATATCACTGTCCGACTCATGCAAATCAGGAAGCATGCTCGGACTGTGGCCTCGTATCTTACAAAATGGTGACCTGTTACAGCTCAAAAGTTAATATATTCATTACAAGATCATGCATTCAATGAGGCCACAAGTTTATAGGAAGTTTACTTGAGTGAATCACCGTCATCAAAATGAGGTTTCAGAGGTGTTCTTTCTATCCCTGTTCAAATTGTTGTATATAAATGTAAGTAAACATTGAAATCCCACAAGAAAACTCTAAATCATAGCAAGTGTAGATGTCTTAAACAGATGATTTGCCATTTTTAAAAATACAAATTAGGAAGTTTCACCTCTAGCAGTTGACATGTGCCTCGGAATTGGACAAGTGGAACTTGATAAACTGGTACCAATAGTCTTCTGCGTTTGATGCAATTGAAGTGGAGAAGTGAATGGAGCCGCCCGAGAGGCATTCCGCACAGATGAAATCTTAGATCTTGAGATCACATAAGCAGTGCAGAAATCTGGCGATGCTTTGCATATGCTATTGGGAACATCCACCATTTTTAGCTTTCTGCAGAAGGAAAATACTGGTGCATAATAATATCTTTGATGAATGAGAGAAGAAACACAAAATTTCACCTGAGAAAGCCATGTCGGGAAGCACCCAAAACCAAATTCTCGATTGCAGCGTGAGCAACATATTCTACTATAGCTCTAGAAATGTCTGCATCCTCCAGGACAACGTTAAAGCAATTAATCTGTGAAAAGGTAAACAAATTTTGATTAATGAATCGTAAAGGAAACGAAGAACTTGGAAAAAATGAAGAGAATACATCTTTTCGAGTGCAAAAGCAATGGAATGTGACGAATATCTGTCTCGTATGGTCATCGAGCGATTCCACATCTGCAGAAGTAGTTTCAACGAGATCATTCACGCCGGAATCGTCCTTACCTGCATCGAAAACGCCACAAGGAAAGGAATCACATCAGATTTTTTATTTTTTTTTCCGTTTCATCATCAACACAAGACGACATCAAATCGCCGAACAACTGGAAGAATTTCTGAGAACGGCGAGAAACGAGATAAAAGAAATGAAAAAAAATAAAAAATCCACACAGTTTGAAGAATTTCTGACGACGTGAATAAGAATGATCGTTTGGCCTTTAGCGACGAGATTGTCGATGGCCCATCGGAGAGCATATTGGCTCGATTTATCTTTATCAATCGCTACAGCAACGAGGCCATTCCGCCCTCCGTTTTTACCGCCATTGCTGCCCTTCAAGCTCGAATTAAACATGTTCTCCAGAGTATCATGTGCTCCGATCAATCTCATCTTTTTGGAATCAAAACCTGCACGCGATCTCTTTTCAGCATTTCCGATGCCGGAACATGGAAACGGTTGCCGAGTTTGGACTTTGGAACAATGGAGTCCCTCGAATCTCGTAGAGAAAAACTGATGGTTTAAAAAAATTTATATATATTTATAATTTTCACTGCAATTTTATATTTAATTTATTTATTTATTTATTTTCTAGGGGCGAGCTTCTGTTGTGTTCATACCTGTGGAATTGAGCTTCTATGAAGTCTCCGGTGATTTTGATTCTTCTCCTCTTGTCGATTTACTCCGGCATTCTACCATACTCTTCCATAGCTGAAGAAGATGAAGATCTCAGTTTCTTGGAGGAACGGGAGAGGAACGACGCACAATTACCGGATGCCGCTCGGGAATACGAGAACTACGACGATCTGGAAGATGAGGAATATTCGGGATACGCAGACGGCGAGGACGACGCCGTACCGGCGGTGGATGAATCTCACGTGGCGGTGCTGACCGGCTCCAACTTCAGCGATTTCATCGAGAGCAACAAATTCGCGATGGTAGAATTCTACGCGCCGTGGTGCGGCCACTGCCGCGCTTTGGCGCCGGAGTATGCGGCTGCCGCCGAAGATCTCAAGGATGAAGATGTCGTGCTCGCGAAGGTCGATGCTGCCGAGGAGGCCGACCTGAGCCAGAAATACGACGTGCAAGGGTTTCCTACTATTTACCTCTTCGTCGATGGCGTTCACAAGCTTTACACAGGTCTCCGCACCAAGTAAGTTGCAGTCTTCTCACTTTCTGCTACCTACCGACTCCATTTCCGTGAAGCTTCTTGAACTTCTTCGAATTACGTCCGACCTTGTATGCTGCAGAGATTCCATAGTGAGTTGGTTGAAGAAGAAGATAGGCCCTGGTTTACATAACATATCATCCATTGAAGAGGCAGAGAAAATCATGGAAAACGAGGACCGTATCGTCGTAGGATATCTGGAAAGCTTGGCGGTAGGATAATCAATCAATCAATCAATCCATTTTCTTCTTTCCCACCATCTTGTTTTTTCATTGCAGGGATCTGAGAGTGAGGAACTCGCTGCAGCTTCGAGGCTTGAAGATGAGGTCATATTTTACCAGACTAACAGTCCTCAAGTGGCGAAGGTCTTCCTCATCGATCCCACTTTGAAACCTCCTTCTCTAGTCATGCTCAAGAAAGAAGCAGAGAGGTTCAACCAGTTCGGTCAGTTTTTCTCTTCTCCTCTTGAGAAAAAAGTTCTCTTCTGCATTGGGAAAAAGAGATAGATGTGTTATGTATCCATCTTATTTCTTTTTTCAGTGGGTGAGTTCAAAAAATCCGCCATAGCTGAATTCGTGTACGAGAACAAGCTCCCCCTGGTCACCAATTTCACACGAGAAAGTGCTCCAAAGGTTTTCGACAATCCAATTAAGAAACAGGTACTTACTTACTACTTCTCAGTCTCCTTCTTCTTTCAACTGTGAAATATGTTTGGTTGCTTTTGATGAGCAATGCAGTTGATACTTTTTGCAACCTCGACGGATTTGGAGAGATACTATCCGATTTTCCAGGAAGCAGCCATGGCTTTCAAGGGAAAGCTTGTCTGTTTGTACGTCGACCTGGACAACGACGACGTGGGGAAAGAAGTTTCCGAATATTTCGGAGTCCGTACAGACGAAACGAGGGTTCTTGCCTACACCGGGAATGAAGAAGCCAGGAAATTCATAATGGACGGCGGAAGCGAATTCTCCGCCGGCGCTATCAGGGCCTTCGGCGAGAAGTTTCTTGAAGATAATCTGAAGCCCTTCTACAAGTCGGAGCCCTTACCGGAGAAGGTAACAACAAAACAAGCAATCCTTAAACTAACAAACTCCCGCGTTTCGCCATTTCTCAGCATTCTTCTTCTTCTTCTTCTTTCTTTCTTCTTTCCTGGTGGGGGCAGAACGACGGGGATGTGAAGATCGTCGTGGGCGACAACTTCGACGAGATCGTGTTGGACGAATCGAGGGACGTTCTTCTGGAGATATACGCCCCTTGGTGCGGCCATTGCCAAGCTCTGGAACCCGTATACAACAGACTGGGGAGGTATCTGGGAGGGATCGATTCGGTGGTGATCGCGAAGATGGACGGAACGGCGAACGAGCATCCCAGAGCGAAGACCGATGGATTCCCGACCATTCTCTTCTTCCCGGCCGGAAACAAAAGCTTCGACCCCGTGAGTAGTAGCAGCAGTAAGTTAAGTTCCCTGAATCCTTCTTCCGATCGGAAAGTTGATGAACTCCCTCGATTTGTGGATGCAGGTGACTGTGGATACGGATCGGACGGTCGTCGCTTTCTACAAGTTCCTGAAAAAACATGCGTCGATCCCGTTCAAGCTCCCGACCAAGCTCAAGGACGCAAATTCCGCTTCCATTAAAGATGAGCTCTGAACTTTTTGGGAAGATCGGAGAAGGAGAAAAAGAAACCGCCATTTTTTTGACTGTTGTAATGGGCCTGGTCTTGGGCTTCTTTATTGGGCTTCTTTATTGGGCTTTATTGTGTGGTGCACACGCGCCTGTTTCATCGGAATCCCCCTGTCTCTCGTTCGTCAATAACCACCGCAAATTTAGGGAAGTGACTTTGGGCGTGTCGAAACGACACCTGACGTTACGTTAGGGTAAGAGGGGGATGGACGAGTCAACGGTAATTAACGAATATGAGATTTGACTCGGAGTAATTAATTAATCAATTAATTAGTTAACATAACAGCATCATTACACAATCTTAATTATAAAAGACGGGAAAGAGAAGGCAAGGCACTCACTCCCACAATTGGCGCCGTTACCGAACAAAAAAATATAAAAATAAAATAAAAAATCTGATTGCGTGGGGATTCTTTTTCCTTTCCTTTTTGACTTGCTTTCATTTCGTGTCGTGACCAAAATAATAATTTTATTGTAAAATAAACCCCAACAGCAACAATGATAATAATAATAATAATAATGCTTCTTCTTTTTTTTTTTTTTTTTGAATTATTTATTTATCGTGTTGCGTTTTACGACGATGGTGTGCAGAAATCTGCGTTGGGTTTGACATTCGGCCCCTCTTCTCTCCTTCTATCTCCATCTCTCAATCTCAAATCTTGCCGGACCCCTCCACCC
>KE528582.1:0-16988 GCA_000441915.1 Genlisea aurea | reverse complement strand
TTTTTACATACTTAAGAAATGAAATTCGACTTTCAAATATGTTTAATTACGGATAAAATAGTCGATTGCTAAAATTGACATTAACTCAAAATTAAGGGACTAAATCTGTATTTTTCAAACTCGAGGGACCAATATTTGAAATTTAAAAAACTTGAAGGACCAAAAATATCTTTTTCCCTATGTTATTCTGTTTTTAAAAATAGAATTTTATAACATACATGTTTTATAGTTTATAATTTATATCATACATGTTATAAAAAAATGTTACAAATTATAACATACGTGCGTAAGATTTTTATATTTTATAATATACATGTTTTATAAAATTATAAATTTTGACATGTCGATAAACAAGCATTATAGTATAAATTGCTCGTTTTAAACAAGTATGATAAAATTTACAACATTATAAAACATACACGGTATAAAATGTAAAAAAAAAAAAACCAATTAAAAAGGGGATAACACTTTTTTATAAAAATGGTTAGTGTTTGTTAGCTTCAAAAGGTGCAATAAATACTGTTTTGAAATAGAAAAATTAAATAAATTGCATCCCAATTTTCATTTTTTTTTTTCGAGATAATCATCGTGATGTAATAATTTTTATTATGTAAGAGATTTTTTTATTATTATTAAATATTTTATATTATTTCAAATCTTATTTGAAAAGTGGGCCCCACAGTGTCTTCAATATCTTGTTGTGTAGGGCTAACATTTTTTAGGGTTTGTTCTTCGATATCTTGGATTTTCCGGTGGGTCGGTGGATTGGATAAGTATATAATTCAACGTGCTATCGGCCGTCGGCAGAATCTACAAAACTTCCGGCGTGCTTATAAATTCGTTGATCCGAGTTCCGTTTCAGCGGGGCAATCGTTATCGCCATGATCGATTCCAAGGATGATTTCTGTAATCGCATTGCATGAGAGCATGTTACGATTCGATTTTGATCTCATGGAAGAAAACCGTCGGAAAGGTGATCGATCGCCATTCATGTTTGTTTTTTTGTTTTTTTTTGTTTTTTTTTCAGTCTACTGCTACAAAACAACATCATCAACGTTCATGGCAGCTTCTTTCTTTCTTTCTTTCTTTCTTTCTTTCTTTCCTTCAGTGCAACTGCATCGTACACAGGGGAGTTTGATCGGCCTGTCCCGAATCCCCGCCGCCGTCCCACATCAGCTCAGACGCCGCCGGATGTGAAGTCGACGTGTGAGCAGCGACGGGCGGCGATCCTCCTTTCATCATCATCATCATCGGTAGCTTGGCGAGTTCAGGTCCCGTCACCTCACTGCTGGAACATATCTTTTTTACATCGTATCTGCTTATGTCGAAATTGGTAATGGCGCTGGCCCCTCTGAACTTGATCGCTGCTATGTCATATGCTTCTGCAGCTTCTTCCTGAGTACCTTCAGAGAGGTGGAGAAAAAAAAACAAAAATATTTCAATGGGGCAACACCATTTCGAAAGTGAATCCATGGCGGATGAATGCTTACTGAAAGTGCCCAGATACAAGTCCTTATTGCCTGCTACTCTTCCTATTCTGGCTTGCCATCTTCCATGCTGGTGATGCCTGCAAATGGCAACAAGATTGTGGTGTTTTTTTACAAACCAATTGGGGGAAGGGGGGAATGGAATGGGATTGATTGTTTCAAACCTTGTCACTCCTCTGTAAGCAGATGCCCCTCTTGAAAATCCACTGCTCTTCCTGGACGAGATACAGAAGAATTATTATTATTATCACAGATGGTGGTTGAGAAGAGTTTCAGAATGGTGAGTGAACCTTCTCAAATGGGCAACAAACTCTTGTCTGCTCATGTTCTTCATCTCCTGAAGCTCCTTCTCATAGGTGCTTAGCTGAATCACATACAGAAAAAAATTTGTGAGTATTATATATATGTATATTGGGAGGTGATGAAAACAGAGGAGTTATATATATATATATATATATATATACAGGGAAATTGATATGAGTAGTTGGCCCCCAATACTTCAAAGCAGCCAAGTCGTATGACTTCGCAGCCCTCTCCTCGTCGTCGTATCCACCTGCAGAAGAAGAAAAGAAAAAAGAAGGCAGCCAGTTGAGTCGAGTGGCGTGATCGGTCGGAAATTAAGTATGAACCAGCTGGAAACGTACCGAGGTAGACTGATTTCATCCCCCCACCCCCATTACCATGAAACGACGTACCGGAGAAGAAGGAAAAGAAAGACATGTTAGAAATGGTGATATATAAACTATTGATAAGAGAGAGGAGGCACCCGTACCCTGTTTCCCTTTCCTGGTTTGGCCGGGCTTTACGCAACTGTTGTCCCAAAGATGAGCCTCGAACCTCCCGGTCCACCTGTGCCTAGTGACGCCGCGGTACTGAGAGCTCCGCTGTCCGAAAGAATCCAGCGATTTGCGTGAGACGAGCTCCATCACTTCTTCAATGGAGTTCTCCACAGCCCTCTTCTTCCCATCAGCCATTATGGCTGCTGCTGCTGGTTGAGAGTTCACAGTCAAAGAAAGGGTGTGATATCCACCACTGCTGGAAACGGGAAGTCCCGGAGGAGGAGGAGTCGAAAGGGAGACGGGAACAGGGGATATCGAGCAGGGCCACGGTGGGAAAGACAGATCATTACAGTAAGGTGGCTTGTTCATGTTCATGACTCCTAAACTGTTTTCGCCTGGAGTCGTAGTAGTATTCGAATAGCAAGAACCGAGGAAATTTTCAAATTTTGGTCCCCCATCATCGCCTTCTCCGCTAGCTTCATCATCACCTCTCCAATCTACCAGAAAACAAAACAAACAAACAGCAAAAAAAAAAAACCTTCATCAGATCCCGAATGAAACAAAAACAAAACAAAACAAAACAAAACAAGAGCTTCTTCTCACAATTCTTAGTGTTCAAGCTGGAGAATGCACCAGCAGCAGTCAACCAAGGCAAGACGGAAACATGAGCCGCAGGGAAGCAGCCCCCTTCATCGCCACCTCCTCCCGCCGGCTCCTGACCGGAGAACTCGCTACTTACTCGATCTTCTTCTCCTCCTTCTTCTTCTCCTTCTCCATCTCTGAGTTGTGGAGTCAGTGAGAAACCAAGCCAATCACTCATTGTGTGTATGTAGGTCTCTGTAGTATGATCAAATAGAACAAAAACACACTGGGATATTGTTGGGATTTTCAGGCTCAAACTTTAAAGCTGTGGCCTCGCCCCTGCATTTATATTTTATACTCCTCCTCAGACTCAGAGACTGAGTCTCGAGAGAGAGAGAGACTTGATATATAGGAATAATAATATATGGGAGGAGGAGGATCAATGGAAGGAAACACACAGAGACAATGCCATGCAGAGTGAGTGAATAAGAAAACAATATATGTCGTAGTCAGTGTCAATGGCATTATTAAGACTATGTGGGGGGAAGGGGGGCATAAATAAGATCGCATTTACCGTTATGACACCACCCCCCCTCCCCCTCTGTGTGTTCTGAGCCATTTGCCGAGAGGCTGGCTGGCTGGCCCTTCAAGCCAACCAATTCCCGCAAGCTGCTCATTCTCAGAGAATTTATCATTTTCGTCAGTTGAATAACAGAATAGATATATAATATATATATGGGCTTGTTGCCCCCTTGATGGTCCCACATATACGACAGAAGAAAATTTACACACTTGCTGCACAACCACGAATGAGGAAAATAACCAATGGATTTGTGTTTATGAATGAATGAATGAATGATACAATACCCATTGGGCTGGAGAGGCTCGACTCGAGTAAACATCTGCTATCTTGTCATCTGTTGGAAAAGGGAATTTTATCAGCATAAGAAGGAGACACATGATTCATGAAACGAATTTATTAAATAATAAGCTCGATCTGTGAATCGTAACTAAGAAGAACGAGGGAGGATCAGCTAAATAATTACAGGATTGTGTGGGATCAGCCGGGAGGGAGGGACGGACAGGGTTAGTTATTTCAGCTGCATGATCTGAGGCATGGTTGATTGTTGTGAGACCAATTGGTCTGAAGTTGGAGATGGCTTCATGATGTTGTTTGGAGTAGCTTGGAAACTGGGAAGCCCCTGCTGCTGCTGCTGCTGCCTCGTTATCTGATTCGCAGGCTGAGGAGGAAGAGGAGGAGGAGGAAGAGCTTTCCCCATCAAGCTTCTTATCTGAGTTCAAAATTTGTGAATCAATGAGCCAAATGTGAGTTCCCATTCCGCATATTGACCCAAAAAAATATGCATATATAAATAGCTTACCACGTCCATGCGCTTCTTGTGGGCGTCACTTGTCGACTGCAGCTCATATAAATGCATTTACAAAATCAGAACAACCATCCAACAGAAAGGACCATACAAAATCATAAATATCGCATACGGGCAGAAAACAATGAATGGAGGATGCATACATGAAGTACCGATTTCCGCCTTTCATCTTCACTCGTGTAACCAGGGATCGTGAGATTCAAATTTTTCTCTGAAAAAAAAATTTATAGATCTATCAGGCTAACTATAAGAGAGATCCATCCATGTGGAGAAATCAGTTCAAGAGAAGAGCACACACAGCTTGTTCCCTTCCAAAATAAGACTAATCGAAGCAGCTGCAAAGTCGAGATGAAGCAAGATAATTAACTGTTTAAAATGCATTTTACGGACCTAAATGAAGCAACACATCTTTGGCTTCCAAAGTTGACGATTTGCGATGCTTTGCCAGGGTGCAGGCGAATGAAGTGGCCTGTGCAGACAGGTTTACAAAAGGAAAATGAAAATAAATATAAGACTTCTTTGAAAATAAACAGCATCAATCGACTACGGATAAATAAAAATCATTTCCTCTAGTAAACTATGGGGGAAAAAATACATAAATAAAAGTGGATAGCAGCGTGCAAGTGTCTTACAGAATAATTACTTCCCAAGTAAAATATTCACACCAGACACCATCAAAAAATTTGACTTTACCACTAAAAAAATAAATGCTATAATGCAAATCATAGAATATCAAGGAAGGAAGATCGTAAACCATAAGCAATCGCCGAAAAAGCAACGACAGGTAAAATTCACGATACATAAATTAAAAAAATTATTTATGAAATATTTATGATGCCGGCTTATCATCTTTGGCATGACTTACAGAATCAATAAAGTTATCAGCAATCTCTAAAAGGAGGTCTTCAACTTCTGGATCCACCTTTCCGTTTACGTCCAACTGCAGCATCAATTAATAATGAATGTTCGCAAAAGGAAAAGTTGCCCAGAAAAAAAAAAATAAAATAAAATATCAATTTACTGGAAAGATGGTTGAAGAGTCGAAACATAGGGGCAACCTGTGATACTAAATCTTGTATCTTTCTCTTCCCAAGTAGTTGATTATTAGATTCCGTGCCTTGGCTTGAACTTCCACCTTGAGTAGTTGCAGATGCAGTTGCATCCGGATGAGATCCAGTTAAAGCTAGAGATTTCTGGCCTCCAGGACCTGCCACTCCAGGAGACTGCTGCTGCTGCTGATAAAATTGTTGCTGTGGTGGTTGCTGCTGTTGAAGCTGCTGTTTTAGTTGCTGCAATTGAGGCGTTCCCATCTGAGCTTGATGCTGTGCTAATTGGGACAACTGCTGTGGGCTCAGACCCATTGAGTTTTGATGCAAATGAGAAGCTGTTAACTGTTGTTGCAGAAAAAGCTGTTGTTGTCGGTTTTGAAGACGAAATGAAGAATTCGGGGACGTCAATGGAATTTGCTTCAGCCATTGCTGTTGAGTTAAAGCATTCTGCATTACATTTGATGACCCATTCTGAGCCAGGGCTGAAAGCTGAGGATTCATGAGTGACATTCTTGACATATTTTGTGCCTGCAATTTTTCACTTGACCTCACATTCAAAAAGTTCATAAAATCAAATACATATGAAAATGACCAAAACCCAAGATCATAGTAATAGCCAATAAGTTGCATTTAGATCAGACACACACTGAAAACTAGAGTTGAGTTTTTTTTTAAAGACAACAGATATAGAACAAAATAAGCAATCTATGTTAGATCCTTTCACTGAAAAAACCTAGAACTTTCGATAGTCAAGCTTCACCAAGTGAAAGACGAAAAAAAATCAAACCATCAATCAACGAAACATAAGGCCGTGACAGGATGGCGATGCACCGAATTACAATATGAGAAAAATTGACAAAGAACCATCCATACCTGACCCGCAGTCAGAGCATTTTGCTGTGACAATTGCTGCCTGATTTGGCTTGGGGTCATCCTTTGCTGGGCATAAGCAAGAGTGCCATTTGCTCTAAGCTGGGAACTCAAATTCAGAGATCCCATCATTCCCATTGCTTGCATTCCAGAAAAAGACTGTGCAGGAGAATTCCCTGGATGGAACTGAGACCCTTGCATGAATCCTGCCTTCTGTCGTGGCTGCATTACAGGATAAAAGATTTCATTGTATCCTATCTTCGGGATAAAAAGCACGAGGCAAGTAAACAGAAACCATACCGAAGTCAAAAACTGATTTTGCATATTAAGCTGAGCAGCAGCTCCGGCTGCCTGACCAGATAACATAGGCAAATGCGCTTGGCTCACCAGCGCAGACCGTGTCAAGTTCCCCCCAGGAATCTGTCCCAGTTGAGACTGCTGCAATTGATTCGGCTGTTGTTGAAACTGACTCTGCTGCACCGCCTGTTGTTGCTGCCCCACCTGACTCTGCTGCATCTGAGCCGGTTGCCCCACCTGTTGCTGCGACTGATTTTGTTGCCCCATCTGTTGATGCAACTGATTTTGCTGCCCCATCTGTTGATGCAACTGATTCTGCTGCGGAATTGGCTGCTGCAACGGACCCGTCTGCATCTGATTCTGTTGGATTGGCTGCTGACCCGGTTGCCCCATCTGTTGCTGCACCTGGTTCTGTTGGATTGGTTGCTGCAGCTGAGCCCCCCCCGGTTGACCCATTTGTTGCTGTTGTTGATTCTGCTGTATCGGCTGCTGCTGTTGAAACTGGTTTTGCTGGCCCATCTGACTCTGTGCCTGCAACGGACTCTGTTGCTGCAATTGATTCTGCTGACTCATCTCGGCCGGAGTTTTGATTCCCCCCCAAAACAACAATTGCAGACGAGTCTAGGGTTAGTTACAGTGAATAAAAACCTACGACACCTGTAAATCTCCGATACGCCGCCGCATCGCAGGCGGATCAGGATCTCCGAAGCCGCAAGCCCGACGCCCCACCGGCGAAGAAGAATTCCATCCGTGCGAGGAAAAAGAAGAAGAATTTCGCTCGCGCGGCAAAGCAGACCGAGAGTAGAAAGAAACGCAGCCGACGGAGAAGAAGTTCAATCCGAAATTCACGGATTACATACGAAATAAAACACCCTTCAACTTCAAAGTCCATCCAAGGCCCAGATATACATACATATATATACACACACACATACAACCAACTCACCTTCTTCAATTCACAGACAGTATCTACAACAGAGTGATGCTCATGGGATTTGCGAAGTAATGAAGACGACACACGAACGACTCTTCTTCTTCCTCTTCTTTCTCCGGTTTTCTGAAGCTGCCACCGACCAAAAGTGAACGCAGGATGGATGGGGGACTGCTTCTGCTTCTTTTCTGAACCATTTCTCGCGTAATGATTTGGTTATCCAACCTCATTATCTCCAGCAACTCCCCACAGCTCTGGAACAACACCATGAACATGTCGTTTGTTTCAACGCCCATAAATACCTACCATAAACAAACAACACATGCATTACGAAGGGCAAGTAAGTACCTGGGGAGTTAGGCCTTGCATCTGATTTATGATGCTTTCCTGCCCAAGGTGACAAAACACAACAGAAGAAGCTACAAAGTCAGTGAAGCTGTTCAACAGAAGCCATTGGAGGGAGAGAAGAATCCACTACCTCCAATATCCCGGGATTTTGAAACACGATTCCCAGAATGCGGCACCTCAGCCCCTCGTAAACGGCCTCGTTCGTGGTGCCGTCGACGTTCGTCCACGGGACCAGCGGCTGCTGCTTCCTGCACTTGAAAGAGACGTCCTCGTTTTCCGCTACGTTTGTCGTTGCTTCGTGAGAATGATTTAAAATGGTGACTCGGTGGACTTCTTCATCATCATCATCATCATCGGCATTCCTCTTCGGGGCTATTTCTGAACGATCGTCCTCGACTTTCGTTTCGTGATTTTTACCGGAGCGATCGCGGGGAGGCATTAAGAAATACTTGGACCTATAAAAAGCATCCATCACATGAATTCCATCGTAAGCATTCACCTGAAAATTCAAACTGCAACAGTCAGATCCAAAGACAATGGCGTGAATAAACTGCAAAAAAAGATCTAACCTTTAAAACTCTCCCAAACGCCACAAGAGCATCAACCATAGTATCCAAATGTACAGCATCTGCAAACGGAAGTCATCTCGATGCAATCGAAAACCACAATGTATGTATAAAACTGCAACCGGAGATATAAACACAGAAACAGTTTAGTAAAAAATATACCGTCTTTGTTCAGAACACCCCTTATTTCTTGCAAGCTCAAACCATTATCTCCAGCTCTCTGAATTGAAGAATATAGAGTTCTGAAGGAGTTCGGATGAAGAGATGAATGTTCACCATCATCGGAACACGAGGCAATTACACATTTAGCATAACTGACCATATTTTCCCATGATGATTCACTAGCTAAAATCTCACGAGGGACGACTTCTGCAGAATTCAGCCATCTTCCTCCACCATAACCAGTCTCATCAGAATGCAATGAAGCAGAGTCTGGATCTAAAATTGACGTCGGGCTACTTTGGTCTCGGCTGGAGGAAGCTGAGTTGAAGTCCATTACCTGATTTCTAAATAAGTCTACAGCAAGTGATTTTGAAATTGTTTCACGGAGCAAGCATAACCTAATTCCAGGAAAACCCTTTTCACGTCGAATGATTATCTCACCCTCCCCGGGAAGTGCCGTCTTTGATCTTTTAAATAATTGATCATCATCTTGTTCACCAGTGCAACATTTTCGTTTCGAAGTTCTACTCTCTTCGGACTCTCCAACTCCTTCATTAGGCAAGCAAGCAGTAACAGAGAGTTCACCAGAAGCAAGCAAAGCACAGAGAGTGTAAACTTCTCCACACTGCACATTTATCGGAACATCGATCCCCTCATCCATCAAATCTTTTTCTCTTTCAGAAAGCCAACTAATGAAGTCAGCAGCTCTTTTTCCAGTATCCTTCGGGAAAAATGATGCTGAAATGCTATAGAGAAAGTGACGCGACAGTACAAAAGGACTACCGTAACTCCCACCAATCTGAAGAGAGAAAAATATAAACTCATTAGGAAAAACATCACCACTAAGGAGAAAACTGAGTATGATGACTTACAATAATTTTCTTTTCTCTTAGATAATCAAAAGCAGCAGATAGATCATTCTCAGCATAACGACGTAATGTTTCAGCCAGCAAATTCGGCATTTCTGGGGCTTTCGAGTTGCTTAAAAAGACAAGCTTGAAGAGCTCCACAGCATTTGCAACTGCAACAGATTGATGAATTTTGCTGCTACTACTTGCATTTATAGAGTCCAAATCAGCCATTCTTTTGTGTCTCAGAGCATCATCGAGAGCTACCTTGATAGTATTATCCTCAATATCAGCCCATTTATCAGAGATCTCCATAGAAGATCTAGCTTCTTCCGCCCAAAGATTATTAATCCTGTTTTTCATACCTCCAATATTTAACATTTTTTCCCCAGAATTCTCTAAGATCTTTGCATATCGTTCTGCAAGTAAATTACAAAGTTTCATCAATGCTTCACGGAAAGGAATATGGCGATTCAGCAGCGCAATTCTTCTCTCACAAGCAGCACGAGGCGCAGGAATATTTGAAATTGAAGACCAGTTCACACCACTGAATTTTAGTCCTTGAGCAGCTCGTTGTTTTGCATATTCAATTATCAGTTGCCTGTGATTAATTGATACAGATGAGAAGATAAGGAACTTATAGCATGTGTGAGCAGACATTATAATCCAAAAAAAGGACTTAGACAATGAATTATTTCCTGCAGTTAGCATATTCAAAATGACAGAGGAATATGAGTTATGCATTCTCACCTATCAGACTCTTCTGTCCATATGAACCTTTTCTGGCGTGAAGAACACAAAGTTGATGGGGCCTGATTTTCACTGGATCTATGCAAATCATTATCTTCGTCATTAGATTCTAGCCCGACCATATCATCAGTGATATTTTTTGAGCTGCAACGAAAATCCCCCGAAGAAGACAAAGCGGTGTCTGGTCCACAAGAAATTTCCTCATTCAAATCTGATAATGAATCAACATCCTCCGAAATTCTAGATTTTTTTGAAGAGAGTCCATCTAAATATTTCCTCCTCTTACGTGATGATAAATTAGGCATGGATACATCTGTCAAAACCTCTTGACCTTGTGTATCCTCGACAACCTTCAATCTGGAACGCTGCATCTTTTCGTTATAGAAATGAAGAACCTGTAATTAACATTCGCAACTGTCGTGCTTAGCATAGGAATAGAGGGCGAAAAAAGTTGAAAGTGCATTGAGGTTCTAGGTATTCCCTAAAAAAAAACCATTATAGTTTAAAAGCTGGTGAATAGACTACAAAAAAGTATATAACAGTAGTTGAACCCAGGATGAACTCAAATGAGAAGCTCCACATGCAATGTTTTTACTAGAAAAAAAATAAATAGATATTTCCTGCACAGAATAGTAGGTAAAGGAACATACCTGTCCTATGGTCAAATCAAGATCCTTAGAAATCTTCTCACAGTCAATTAGGGAAAGCTTTTTGTTTGTATCATACTTTGAGATGCACTTGAGAAGTTCCACTCGCTGCTCCGACGTCATGACCAGGGATGACCCCCATGATTTTAAACGAAATACCTGAACAGAATTCAAAAATCCGATGTCATGCACTTCAAGTGTTTTTTTCTTTGAGAAAAGTTTGAGGCAATGGTGGCAAGCTACGTTTCCAGGAGAACAATTACAGTTAACAACTATCCAACATGCATAAGCAATCCCTAAAATCAGGAATAAGATTGCCATCAAAAATACTTTCCGAGATTGGATCCATGATTAAAATAAGGCTAGAAATATTTACCATGAAATAATAAATATTCACCAAGGAAAAAAAAAATCACCATGGAAAAAATCAACTTGAAGTTTTATCAATGACAAGCAAAACATTATGCTGACTTCAGACCATCAGGAAAAAAGGTAAGTTGAAGAGCGAATACTACGTAGCCAAGAAAAATTGAATCAAACTTAAATATTTTTTTTTTTAAAAAAAAAAAACACAAAAAAAAAAAAAAAAAAAAAGTTGAACATTTACATACATCTCGAACTTTGGATCCAGGAAATGCAAGCACAGCAGATCTTGGCTTAGAATCAGCATAACAATACTCTAAAGTATTCCAGTACTCATCAACTGCCTTGTCATTCAAAAGAACAAAGTCATGCCTGACTTGAGGACGGAGATCAAGAGAAAGGGAGCACGATGATGCCATGATAGACACTGGTTCCTCAATATAAGGTTTGAACTCCAGGGCATAGCTGAGAGAACCGGCAGCAGTCAGGTTTCCATCTTCGTCATGGGTCTTACCCACAAGACGGATCAACTGCCAAAATGGACAAAAAAATAAAACAAATGTGTTAATGCCAATATTAGATAGGACACTGAGAATTGAAGTCCAGTCCATTCTAAAGCAAAAGCAATAAGATATAACATCAATGCTTTTGCATCAGAGTCAAATAGCCAGGAAAAATATATTCACGTAGTAGTAATGAGTATCATACCTTCAAGCGACGCAGTATATCAATGAGTCTTGACAACCTCCCAGTAGCCCGAGTGTCCATAAGGATTCTATATTTCTCTATAGGAATATCACAGAGCAATAGATCAGAGGTGTACATCTCATCCACGTTTTCAGATCTTTGCAGAGATCCAATTATTTGAGAAAATAACCCAAGTGGAATAGACTGGATGGCATTATGCAACTCAAACATTTTATAACTGCTTTGAAGGTTTTTCAAATTGCAGGAATCATAATCCCAACCAGGGGAACTATGGATCAAACCCCAAAGAAAGGTGTGAAGCAACCTTGCCTGAACCATTTTTGCCATCGCAAGGGTGCTTGTCTGCAAAAATTCTGCATTTTTTGGTCTATCAACCGTGCTTACACTACGTGGAATCCTTTGAACATCATTAAGTATGGTGGTGGCTTGGGCCTTCTTCTGCTGACGCGACTGCATACTGAAGGACCTAAACCTTTCATGAATTTGACATAAAAGTTCGGGTGAAATTACACAAGATGGAAGAAGCACAACATTTGTTGTCCTGGTACCACTACAGTTAGTATCTGCAGGGATGCTCAGAGTGGTACATTTACAATGACCTTCCTGCTGAAGCTTATTAAGGCTGCGTTCTAAAGTTTTGCGGTCCATTGACGTGTTCTTCGCCTTGTCAAGATCATTAAGGCGTCTAATGAGCTCAGCATTAATAAGGAACTTCTCCTCCTTCTCGCAAGAAGATAAATAGATAAATAAATGTGATCAAATGGTATGATTAACAAACTAATAATGGAGAGAATTTTAAAGGCAATGAGACAGACCTGCAACATTTTGATTATGAGCTCCTCCCTTCGTGAGCTAGCTGCAGCCACAGTAACACGTGGATACCTCGGATTTAGCCTTTTCCTTGAATAGCTTACAGCATGTTTCTTTGGAATTTGATCATTTGTCAAGGGTGCAGTGACTTTCAGTGGTTCCTCAACAAGAACTCCATCAGAGTTCTGACCACTGCCTTGAAAAAGCGAATTAGGAGAAATTTCACCATCAGCCTTTGTGCCTTCAGCAGGTTCATCGATGACTACAACATCTCTGTCAGTAGTTTTGATCCTCTCAGCTTCCACAACAAGAGCAGAAGTATCTAGCCCCTGTGCAGGCGAAGGAAACTTTGCACGAGGGTTGCCATGCAGCTCAAGTGAGCTGGATTCATTATCATTTGCCCGAACATTCCCTTTGCCAACTGCTTGCATGTTGGATGGCTGCTTGTAGTTACCAGGTGTCCAGACACGGTAGACTTCACCTCTATTTTGGCCTTCTGGCTGCAAGTGCATCCCAAACCTAGAGATCATCTGTTGGAAATATCGTTTATGGTACTCCTTAGCACATAATCCAAGCCTTCTGCAAACCTATTGACCCAGTAATATCGCAAGAATATTAGCATTTAGAAAAAGGTTACAACTATGAAAAAATAGGCTATTGAAACCCCCAAATATCTATGCACTGACATTCAACCAGTTAGCAGTCCAAAAAGACCCACAAGCAGAAAGACCAAGAATCTAATGAAGGAAACTCAAGAATCTATAAAACAGCTTCAAGTATAAGCTTCATATCGATATATGCAACAATGAGACCTTGGATACGCTAATAATGGGAAGACATGGCAAGAAGTTCAATTTTTATTCGGAAACTAATAGCATCAGAATGATAATTTTGATTGCTGAAGGATTAAGACTGGAATATGCATTTTATGAAAAAAAAAAATGGATTAATGCAGAACGAAGTAATTAGCATTTACTTCTGTATTAGTCAAGCCTTCAGGTCCAGCAGCATCAATCATATCATATATCTGCGTCAAAATCGGGACTTCGACAAGTTGTTCTGTAATTTGCCCTCTTTTCGAAAAATCATTAGGTTGACCCTCATCATCATTGTAATGTCCACGCCCCAGATGCTTTGCCTCGAAGTGTGATGGAGAAAAACTTTGAAGTAATCGTACACATTTAGTCTCCTGGGAAAAGAAAGACATAAATTAACAAAGTCTTTGAGATCCGAAACTCCAATTTGCCAGATTCTCAAGTGTCCTAAAAAGAATCAAGTGAAGGCGCAAGAAAAATGCTGAAATGCATATCTTCTAAGGCAGCTTAAATAATATTTCTAGAAGGGTCAGTTTGAAATGCATATCTTCTAAGGCAACAAGAGAAAAATTTTTATAGGACATTTGAAAACTAAATTGATGATTGATCATTAATTTGCCAAGGAAAACTGATTGGCAGCTGATTCTGCCATAAGGAGAAATTTCTTACTAGTTCCTACAATGAACCAGCGGCATGAAACAAATCATAGTTACCAAAAAGCCAAAAAAAAAAGAGCTATGCATCCCCCTACCTACATTCTTAATCTCACGAAAATCGAGGTCATGTTTGAGCAAGTTTACCTTGTTATTGATCATTGTCGAACACTCTTCTATCAACCGAGCATCTTTTAACCTGTGGCATATCTAATGGACCAATAGAAAGAAAAAACGAAAGCAAAATAGTATAAGACGATAAAATTTACTTGGTTTTAACACAAACAAACAATGCGCTTTACATTTCTCCATGCTCTATGGCCATGAGCATGCTTCCCATGATATCCGAGATCTCTTTTTAAATCTGAGATGACCAAAACCTTCGGCACCATAAAACAATACAAGAGAGTAAGGTAGAGAGCATATATAAAACACAAATGCAGGTCTTCAATAAGACTGACCTTGCCCTTAGCTTTTTCAAGTTTATCGCAGATAGCTTTCATGGCAGGCAAAAAATCTTTCACATGTACATCTCCTTCTCCGGCGACTTTATTAAAATCATCACCAGCTTCACTGTTGCCATCTAGAACCTGTCCATTTATCGGAACATTATCCTCCATCGTGATTTCAAGCCTCCGTTGGCATCCCAAGTGCTTTGCATAACGACCCAAATACAGCGTGTTAGTCGAAATGATCTGGCAGTTGTTGGGATCTCTGCTGCCGATCACTTTTTTCTTCTTGATTACAGTCGGTTGCCTAATGATCAGTCCTTGCGTTTCGAGTCTTTTGAGGGGATAAAATAATTTATTTGCAGGGCATCCCAATTCGTTTGTAAGATCATTCTGAGCAATGCCCCTCGTCCTGAAACGCATGCACAAAGTCAGGAAATCTGCAATTCATATATAAACATAGAAACGAGATGATGGTGTACTGCGGAAAGCCTTGGTGAATCATTAGAAGTGAAGCTCACCTAGCAATGGCGAGGCGCTCGAGGATGGCACGTTGAATGTCGGATAAACTAGATTCAGAACCATCGATTTCGTAAACACCGAGGAAACTCTTCCTCATGGCCTCCGGTGCCACGACTTTAAGATTCATCTCTTCACACTCCTCCACAGTAAATTTAACGAAATCCTCCGCGGCGCGACGCGATCCCATTCCTCCTTCAGACGCTTCGAATTTAAGGCCAGGAACACGAACAAGATTCCCCCATACCGCACGCTTAACGCCCGGGCAGGGAGGGAGTCCCTGAGCCTTGAGAAACGGGCCTAGCTTCACCCACAGGTCCCGAATACGGAGCCCACTCGCCGCTCCGCAGCATATCTCCTCTATAGCCATGTGAACTGCGGCGTCCATGGCTCCACAAAACGAAATCACCGGCGATCAGATGCCGTGCCGTTGCCGGCCGGTGCCAATCAATTTCTCCAATAAATACGGCCTCTTCGACGCCCGACGGCGAATTTAGATTTCGACGACGACGGCGGTTAAAGACCCCTAAATTATTTAAAATTGACAAAAAATAATAAATTTATATTTTAAATACCCTATTTTAATAAATATATATATATATTAAAAGACGCCATTGATGATGAGCTCAAGATTTTCAGTGCTTCAGCCAATAGTTCCTTAACTGAGACATGTGCAACAAAATTTCTTCCCGCCCGACATTCGTGACGCTGCTGGTCATTATCCACGGCGGTGGAGTGTGGAAGACGTCGCCGATCATCAGCCTCTGAAAATCCTCGACGTTTTCTTCGGCTCTTTTTCCTCCACTCTTCTTCTTCTTCCTCTTATCGCATTTGGTAAACACCAGAGTCGTCGGAATCTGATTCTGCCCCAGCCAACGCGCATACTCGAGATCGATCATTTTCGCCGGAATGCTGGCGTCGATGAGGTGGAAGACGGAGACGAGGGTCGATCGGTTGAGGAAATAGTCCTTCGTGAATCTATTCCAGTCTGTTTTCAGCTCTTTCGGGGCAGATGCATAACTGTTTTTTTCAGATCTCATAAGATGATGATCCTCAACCCAATTCAGAAGCAAGTAATAAGGGTTTTCGATGCATACCCATAGCCTGGGAGATCCACCAAGTACCAGCTACCATTGATGAGAAAATGGTTGATGCATTGCGTTTTTCCTGTTCAACGACAATGGAGGATCAGTTGAACCCTGAAAATCTACCAGTTGAAGAAGAAGAAGAAGAAGGGCGAAATACCGGGCTTTTTGGAGGTGAGAGCGAGGCGCTTGCGTCTGACGATGGAGTTGAGGAGGGATGATTTTCCGACGTTGGATCGGCCGACGAGAGCGAATTCCGGCAATCCATCTGAAGGGCAATCCTCAGTCCTGACGCTGCTTTTCACGAACTCGGCATTGACGACCTCCACGCCTTCTCCCCCGACATACTTGCTGCTCAGAACGATATTCGATCCTTTCAAGATCCTCTTCCTCAAACCCTCGTCTCCCAGCGAGGAGGCATCTGTATCTGGAGGGAAGAAAAGGGTTTCTCGCGAAGGAAGAAATGGGGCAGTAGCAGTAGCTTCGATTTTCGACAAGAGGACTGAGGTTAACACGAACAGCTTTCTGGGATTCCGAGGTTTCAGGGGAGAAAAGGCGAGATTGAAATGGGGAAATCTATGCGTTACCAACATTTTTCTCCGCCGAACAAGAAGAAGATGACATCGAAATCGCAATTCTTTTTCAATTAGGGCTTATGGATCTCTTCCTCTTCAAAAAAAAAATAGGGCTTATGGATAAAGTCCCTGGTGCAAATCGACCGCCATTTTCTTCGCAGTCCAAACCTCCATGGCGGCAACTCGATTCAGATCGGTTTTCCCCATTCCTCCGCATCAAATCCCCAAATTTCGTCGCCGGAAATTTCCTTCAACCATTCCAGATAATCGATCTCCTTCGCCCAACGAAGCAGGTTTCGCCGATAAA
>KE528579.1:0-12632 GCA_000441915.1 Genlisea aurea | reverse complement strand
TTTTTTTTTTTTTTTTCAGTTCTCCAGCAAAAGAACAAGCAAACTCACAGAAGTAACATATATAGGGTATATCATATATCTTCTCAGTTATTGTTATTTATCAGGATTATCCTGCCTTGGTTATGTCAAGGATTCCAACTAAAATAAACTTCCTACGTCAGAAAATAGTACTGTAAGCTTAATGAAATAACTAAAATAGAAGATCCAAATAGAAGAACCAAAATATTGGCAATGAGCCTACTTATGAAATTAAGAACATAAGGCATGAATTGAAATAGATCTAGCAGGTAGGAGACTAGGAGTATGATTTGTAAGTACTGAATCCAGGAAGAAAGCCTAACAACATAAGTCGAGTAAAGAGATTATATTACGGATATAACCTGATAAGTCAGACTTTTCCCTCCTCCAGTCGGCATCAAAACAAAAACATCGCATCCACTCATTGTAGCATTGATAACCTCTCTTTGGTTTGGACGGAAGGAATGATTTCCAAAAACCTTCTTGTTGTTGACCTACAAAAGGGCTTTCAAATGACAATCAAAACACCAAGATTACAAGTTGAAAATGATAGATGATTTCCATTCAAAACCTCTATCGCTTTTGTCCAAGAGAATTCCCTGCTACTCCATCGCATGTCAACTACACCATCAATATAATTGACCTCACTATATTTTGGAACGTATGGTACTCTCTCGGATAGTGTACTTGAAACTACATTTCCATTCATGCAGTTCATGTATGCCACTGATGAACCAAACCGTTGACTGTCATTAAATCCAGAATGTGATTGAAACTGAGAATCAAGCCTCCTCGATTCAGCTCTTGATGGATCCATTCTAGGGGTCCCATACTGAAAAACCATAGGAGATGTGGACGCTGAAAATTGGGACAATTTTCTTTCCTCATTAACTGAAACAGATTGAAGATATTTCTCAAGAAGCTGAATCTGCTCCTTCAGCAGCTGCCTACCATAACAAGCACAAATTATAAGCTTTATATAATTTCACAACCCCAGATTAAAGCACCTAAAAGTTCACACAAGGACAGCAGTAGGGAATCCATAAACCGCTAAAAATCACCTTCAAGTTTTAAATGCTAGTTAACTTCAAAAAGTACCGAAGTTTTCAGAAACATCACCACAAATAGGTTAGAATTAGGGCTAACAGTAGTAAGCACCTTTCTTGGCGCAGGCATGCTATTTTCTCAGGACTCATCTCATCTGCATTATCTATCAAATCATTGGACAGGGATATCAGGGAATCCTTCATTGCTTGCAGGTGATTTGAAGCATCAGGACAAAGCCCTAACTGCACCCCATGAACACCGCCCAATAAGCAAATCAGATGAAAGTTACTCATGAAAGGGATTAATTGAAGTACCGTACCTTGAAGTTGTGATCACAAATCACATTCAACTCTGGAGGCAGATTTTCCTTGTCAGAAATATCATACCGTGGAGTAGCAGGGGAAAACATATTGTTTGATTGTTGAGGCGTTGACTGACAATGACTCAAAATTATTTCATCCACATCAATTCTCTGCCAAAAAAAAAAGGCAATTGTCACTGACGCATTTTTATTCTAGAAAAAATTAAGTCAATCACCAACATTTGCTTCTTATTTTGCTGAGATGAACACCAAAAGTCAGATGCACTACCGCAAATATGGAATCATTATCTTCAGCATCATAAAAAGAGGGCCCGGAGGAATTGTCTATGCTGGAAAGCACTGAGGACCTCGTAGCAGAAGAACCAATATTCTGGTTTTTCCATGTATCAATTGCTGAATTCTTCTGTCCTAAGCTTCCAGAAGTGTTGGCCTGAAAAGAGCTCTGAACACTATTTTCTTGAATATCATGTCCGATAATTGGTTTGTTATAGTGATTAGGCCCCCCTGATCTACCAGAAATACCAGAACATTGTATATTTGCTTGTCTGGTGCTATGAGAAGCTGCTGCAATTGCATCTTGAGATAGAGGAATAGTTCTTCCAGGTCTGTGGTAACTCCTAGAATTCAAGTGAAGACTAGAAAGTAGCTGCCAGGCCTGTTAAGGTGTTCAAAGTTAAATATCTCTTACAGGATATAACAATGAAATTTGAATAAAAAAAGCGGAAGAAAAAGTACTCAATACAGACTGATAGGAAAAATTACAAAGCAGCAGAATATTCAGGAAGTTTAAGATTGACTATCGGCAGAACAAGAAATGAAAAATTCAACCTGACGGGAATAAGAATTTTTTAAGTTTAAACTGGATATTCATTCTGATAAGTTACAAAAGCAGTTATTTTCATGTAAAAAGGAGTTGCACAGCGGCAAGAATATCAAGGGCGCAATAGTCCACAACAACATGAATCATTCATGAAAAGTTTCTAGCTCTACAAAGGCAACTACAAATCATAACAACCTCAAAGATACAAAAAATTTTAACATGCCAAAATTCAATTTGATCACCTTCTCAAGTTGCCCATTCAGCAGACCACCACCCTGTAGTTGGCAAGCCATGTATCTGAACACATAGAAATGCAGCAGTGAGGGCAATGATGGATGACCAACAAAGAAGCATTAAAGAACAGTGGCAAGATTTCTCTCTTCAGCTTTCAACTATGAAAGATAACATGCATCTGAAACCATTTTTGTAAGTCTAAGAATGTGTGGGATACACCATTAATTTTCAAATGTTAACACATTATTGGTGCCATATACCTTGGATTCATGGCTTCGTGATACTGTGATTTTTGATTAGACAAGGAGAAAAGGAAGTTTGAACTCAAAAATTTATCTTGGTTCAAGAAATCATTGTGAGCCTTGGCATGTTCAGTCCAGTTGTTCTTGCGTAATTCAGAGCTGCATTTGGGACCTGTATCTAAATTGCTACCGCTGCAACCACCAATGGCTGTTAAAATATAAACGAAGAAAAATTCTGCAGACATATAAGAGAAATACTCAAGCATCGTGAAGTCCACTTGCCTCATGCACACCCCATTCATCATTCAACCTGATACACAAAACAACTCATACTCCTCGCTATTGACACCTGCAAACGGCAAAACGCCGCGGTATAGATTACTCAAAACGTCTACCCCAATAAAATACCGAAAAGGCTCCTCATATCCGTTAAGACTCGCAGTAAGAACTCCTCACCTCCGATTGCTAAATATTCCAGACTCGATAAGTTCCGCACCCTTCTTCTGTACTCGGCAGCGCAAAGTGAAGACGATAGTTTCAAATCAATCTGAAGAATCCCCAAAGTGGCGGGAATTTAATCAATAAAATCTCAAAATTGGGCGCTCAGCCGGTGAGCCCTAGCTCCAATTTTTTTATTTTTTTTTTTAATTTTTATTTTACATATAAAATAAATAATTTAAATTATAAAATCGCATCCTTTATATTTTGGAATTGGGTGTACGGATCGCCGGACCGTTTTTTGCAATTTTGGGTTCAGAGAAATATGGCTTCGGCAGGGCCGCCGGCGGCTTCGTTGAAGAGGACATCTTACACAACGACGGAAGGTGACGAGCTCGTAATTACGCCTCTCGGAGCAGGGAATGAAGTCGGTCGTTCATGTGTTATCATGACTTTCAAAGGAAAAACTGTCATGGTACGATTTTCCGCCGCTGTGGTCGAGGTTTTCCGTGCCGCCGGTGAGTTAACTCTTTTGTTTTGTTTATGCAGTTCGACTGTGGAATTCATCCGGCATTCTCGGGAATGGCTGCTTTGCCCTACTTCGATGATATTGACCCTACGAAGATCGATGTTCTTCTTGTCACTCAGTGCGTATTTACTTGATTTTTCAGCTTTTGAGGTTACACAGTCCATATATCTAGATTGTGATTGATTAATCCGGCAGTTCCTTTACCGGATTGTTGCTTATCAGTCTTATTTCCTTCCAGCTTTCACTTGGACCATGCTGCTTCGCTTCCTTATTTTCTGGAAAAGGTTGGATGATTACTTGTTTTAGTCATTTCATGGACTCGATATGATTCTCATTCCCGTAATCTCTTATTGTAGACTACTTTCACTGGGCGAGTTTTCATGACACATGCAACTAAAGCCATTTACAAGTTGCTTCTTTCGGATTATGTTAAAGTTAGCAAGGTTTCGGTTGATGATATGCTGTATGATGAACAGGATATACTCAACTCCATGGATAAGATTGAGGTTTGTGGAGTGTCTGCTCTTATATCCTGTCTAATCGAATGGCTATGAAATCGTCGATCTTTTCTTTACCATCTTATCTGTTTCCCTGTAGGTTATTGACTTTCATCAGACGCTTGAAGTTAACGGGGTTCGATTCTGGTGCTATACAGCTGGGCATGTCCTCGGTGCTGCGATGTTCATGGTTGACATAGCTGGTGTTCGTGTTCTCTACACCGGAGACTATTCACGAGAGGAAGATCGCCATCTCCGTGCTGCAGAGCTTCCGCAATTCTCACCCGATATCTGTATTATCGAATCGACTTACGGGGTTCAAACGCATCAACCTCGTCATATCAGAGAGAAGCTCTTCACCGATGTGATTCATTCAACGGTTTCTCAAGGCGGGCGTGTTCTGATTCCTGCATTCGCCCTCGGCCGAGCTCAAGAACTCCTTCTGATACTAGACGAGTACTGGACCAGCCATCCGGAGCTACAGAACGTCCCGATATATTATGCTTCCCCTCTGGCGAAAAGGTGCATGGCCGTGTACCAGACTTACATCAACTCCATGAACGAGAGGATTCGGAACCAGTTTGTGAGCGCGAATCCGTTTGATTTCAAGCACATATCCCCTCTGAAGAGTCTAGACGAGTTCCGAGACGTGGGCCCTGCTGTGGTGATGGCTAGTCCCGGTAGCCTTCAGAGTGGGTTGTCGAGACAGTTGTTCGATAAGTGGTGCTCGGATAAGAAGAATGCTTGCCTTTTACCGGGCTATGTCGTCGAAGGGACTTTGGCGAAGATGATTATTAGTGAGCCGAAAGAGGTCACTCTAGCAAGTGGCTTGACAGCTCCTTTAAACATGCAGGTTCATTTTTCTTTGTGTTTTTTAGTCAGTTTAAGGTTTACTAGTTTTTCGTTGAGGGTTTAGGGTTTAAGTCGGATTGCTGAACCTGCAATTTTCAAATTTTCTATAGAGTTTGTTGTCTTCTGATTTCGATCGAACATTCTACATTTATATAGTCGTTTTTTCGTGTTTCGGATCGTTTGTTTGAATAAATTTGGTATTCGGAATTTGCAGGTTCACTACATTTCCTTCTCTGCTCATGCTGATTACAACCAGACGAGCACATTTTTGAAAGAGCTGATGCCTCCCAACATCATCCTCGTCCACGGCGAGGCCAACGAGATGGGACGTCTGAAACAGAAGCTCCTTTCGGTCTTCTCCGACGGGAACACGAAGATCATGACCCCGAAGAACTGCCAGTCCGTCGGGATGCACTTCAATTCCCAGAAAATGGCGAAAACCATCGGAAAAATGGGAGCCAAGACTCCGGAAGTCGGCGGATCCGTCAGCGGCCTTCTCGTCAAGAAGGGCTTCACGTATCAGATCATGGCCCCGGAGGATCTCCACGTCTTCTCCCAGCTCTCCACCGGGAACGTGATTCAGCGGATCACCATCCCGTACTCCGGCGCATTCGCCGTGATACGCCACCGGCTGAAGCAGGTCTACGAGAGCGTAGTCCCCTCGACCGACGAGGAATCGGGCGTCCCCATCTTGAGGGTCCACGGGAGCGTGACCGTGAAGCAGGAGTCCGACAGCCACGTCTCGCTCCACTGGGCCGCGGATCCAATCAGCGACATGGTGTCGGACTCCGTGGTCGCTCTGATACTGAACGCCAGCCGACAGCTCCCCGGTGCCGTCGTCGAGCCGGAGGCCGAACCGGACGACGAGGAGGAGGTCAAGAGGGGCGACAAGATTTTGCATGCTCTGTTGCTTTCGCTGTTCGGGGACGTCAAGTACGGCGACGACGGGAAGCTGGTGATCACCGTGGACGGCGACGTGGCGAGGCTCGACAAGCGCGACGGGGACGTGGAAGGCGAGAACGAGGGGCTCAGGGAAAGGGTGAAAACGGCGTTCACGAGGATTCGGAGCGCCATTAAACCGATCCCTCTTAAAGGATTTTAGTCCCTCTAACGGAACGAGGGGCTCGTGTTCCGTAGGCTGTTTAATTTATGTCCTGGTTGTTGTATTTTAGTGATGTTTGATTATTATGGTCTATGGAGTATTTTTACAATTTTTGCCATTGTTTTCAAATGTCAAAATATATCTTCTTTTTTTTTCGATTTTTGCAAAAAAATATCGCTCTAATTTTATAATTGCAAATTATATCCTTTTATATTTCAATAATGAACAATTTATACTCAACGCCGTTAACAAACGGAAAAACTAATATTTTAATTTTGTTGCAAAATATATCCAAATTAATAATATCATCAAACGGAATGTGTATATTTTGCCACAAAAATGAAACATACGGGGTATAAATTACAATTATGAAAAAAAAATAAGTATTTTTTGCAACAATCGAAAATAAACGGGTAAAAAATTGCAATAAACCCAATTTTACTATAACTATTTTAAAATGAACAATTTATACGGAAAAAATGCATTTTTTGTCCATTAAGTTTTATAAATTTCAAATATTAGTCTCTCAAGTTTGAAAAAATATATATATTCAGTCCCTTAATTTTGATTTAATGTCAATTTCAGTCTCTATTATAAAATTTTAATCATTAATTGACTAATTTTGGTTTATTTATGGTTTAGAAGTCGGGATTGGGATTTAGGGTTTCGACCGACATTTCGACAAACAATACCAAATACATTATAAAAAGATGCGTACCTCCCTCTCCCCTCCTAGTCCTCCTCAAAAGAGATCATTTCTAAGAATGCCTCCTCCTTCTCTTGAAACTTTCTTCATAGAATGATTCCCACTTGTTGTGATCCAAACCACTCAGATCATCCATCTCAGCTATATCCAATAAATACTCAGTCAGCTTAACCAGTTCCCGGTCGCTGCTCCGGTTCGAATGAGCCTTCCGGAACGGCTTTATCTTCAAACCGTTCTGCGGGTTCATCACGAAATTCCTCCGGAGATCGTCGAACATGATCGTGTTCTTAGCACCGTACAGCTGCACAGAAATAATTTCACCTGTTTTATTTTAGAGTGTCGTCGTTCCGAGAAAAAACAATCGATTTTTTTTTTTTTTTACCGTGGGGAACTGAGCCCATATCAAGCCGAGCGGCTTGCAGTCGAACACGCCGCGGCTGTCCGAGTGAACCGTGATCATCGCTAAGTGATCGAGAAGGGCCGTGATTTTGTACGAGGGATTATTCAGCACCCCGAGCTCCTCCATTTTTAACTTCACCCATTTCATGCTGCAAAACAAAAAAAAAAGATGCAATGAATCAAAATGCACGTCAGATTTCGATGCACATTCTTTTAACAGCCGTCGGTCTTAACCTGGTGGCAGACCATATCATGATATCGTACTCCGAATATGCAGCCGTCAGAAATTCGTGAAGGTCTTGAACACGAAATGCATCTTTTTAGATGAAAAAAAAGGGAATGTAAAAACAATTCAAGCGACAAGCTTACGAGGACGCATAAGTTCTAGAGGGTCCTCGGCTGAAGAACGATGATCGAATAGCGTATAATCTATGTCCAGAACGAGTAACTTTTTTCCCTCACGACAGGGATTCAGAAGTTCAACCTGCAACCGAAAATAATTAATATTTACTAACTAAACTATGCATAGATTAACTCTAACCAAGACCGATTAAACAAAAACAAAAAAAAAAAAGTTATTTAACGGGGCCGAAGATTGATTCTAGCAAAAGCAACATACGTAAACCGCAAAATATGCACACACAGAGAGTAAACAAACCTTGTATTGATCAACTCGCCTTCTCAACTTTTGTTTATTTATCTCTTTATCCTTAATATCTAGTTCTTCTTCTTCAACAATTTCAAAATCATCAAGAATCTCCGGAGAATCGACCGGATCGACAATCATGTCCTCATCCACCGTACTGAGAATACCATATGAAAATGTCAGATTATCCCACTTAACTCAATAGCGTTTGCAAAACCTGTTCTATTGATTGAACTCAATAGTGTTTGTCAATTCACTTTTAAGGAAAATAAAAAAGGGTTCTGAATTACTGCTCTGAGTGTTCTAAAGAAATCCTGAAGAAACTCAGCAACTACTACTTATCTGCAATGCAGCCTAAGAAAACAAAAATGGCAGAAAAGAAATCATTCTCCAAGCCAGCGTTAACAAAATACATTAATACAGCAAACATGAATGAGTGCAGTAACGTAAGGAGTTTCCAAATCAAGAAAGAAATCAGAAAAAAGGCTTAACGTTAGTAGCTACTCAATAAATTATAAACCCTAAACAGCCTTACCAAGAAAGAAAGCAACAAGATAGTTCTCCAAATCGGTAAAAGAGAAAAAAACGAAAATTACCCAATCATTGTGAGTTTTAAAGAAGATTTGATGTTAATCTGAGACAGGAGAAGCGAATCGTCGTCGATTTTGGAACCAAATTTCGGGTACAACAGCTTTTGCCGTTGCGGCAGAACCCTCGTAACCTCACATATTCTCCGCTTGAGTTCCCCCACAGTGTCTTCTCCGATCACTCTGAGGGTGAATTCTTTCCCACTCCACTTCACCGTCAGTGTTATTTCCTCCGCCGTCGCCGGCAAATCCGCCGACGCTGCTGTTTCAGCTGCCATTTCTCTTTCGTCGTAAATCATTCGCTCGATTTCAATTTCTATTCTTCCTAAATGGGCTGGACCAACTATCCTAAATGGGCCGATCGAACATTGGATTTATAGCCCAACTATATACTAAATGGACCGGGCCGTCAAATGTGGCCCCCACATTTTTCAAGAATATTTTACAAGGATATAATTTTTCTTTTTCTTTTTTTATGAACACAAGGATATAAATTATAAATTTGAAATCATCAATTTCACAAATTTATTAAATAATCAATTCAATAATTTCACATTTATATATTTTATTATGATTATTATTAATAATAAATAGCGTTTTGCACAGGTCAAATCGCTTCCATTAATTCAGAAAATAGCAAAAGTAAAAATAATATGCTAAAAAATAATATATATATATATATTATTTATTTATTTATTTATTTATTTATTTATTTATTTAATTAAAGAGTAAAAGAATTACTGAAAAGTTGAATTTGCATGCAGCTTTCTTTTTGAGATGAAGTTGACAGTAAATTCGCATGCAGAAAGTAGTGAACTTTAGGGTGGGGAAAACTGAAAGGACTAAAATGGAAAATACTTTAATTATTTAACCCTCTATGCATTTTATGTTCGATTTATTAATAATTTATGCCACATTTATTTTCAATTATTATAAAAAATATTATTTATTTTTAATAATTAAAATTTATACCAAATTGACGGAAAAAATAACGTTTGACGTTATAAATTGATAATTATATTTTATTTTTCGGCAAAATAGTCTTATGTTTTAAATAGCCTTATGTTTCAAATTGATAATTACCAAGTTGAATAGCCTTATGTTTTATTTTTCGGCAAAATATACCAAAATTGATGACATCGTCAAACATAATGGGTATAAATTACTCAAATTTTGTAACGAAAATTGTCTAATTTATAATTATAAAAGAATAATAATTTTTTTTTTTTACAAAATTGAAAAAAAAATTATAAATTGTCAAATCCGCTTCTATATTATATAAATGATGATGATAAAATTTTAGATTTCCTTACAAATAATAATGATGATCTTTATATCGGGTTTTTCGCATTTTATATCTAATTTTTTTTCGATTTTTGCAAAAAATACCCCTCTATTTTCATAATTGCAAATTATACCCATTTTCTTTTAAAAATTAGCAATTTATACTCAACGCCGTTAACTAACGGAAAAACTAACGTTTTTTGTTGCAATTTATACCCCTTATGTTTCATTTTTTTGGCAAAATATACCCAAATTGATGACGTCATCAAACGGATAATGATGTCATCAACCAGAATTGAATATATTTTGCCACAAAATAAAACATAAAAGGTATAAATTACAATTATGAAAGAATATAGACATTTTTTACAAAAAAAAAAATTGTAAAATGCAATAAATTTTATTTATATCTTCAACTTGAAATAGTATTATTATTTGATGTGTATGGGTCTGACACGTAAGACGTCTATAAATAATATATATATATATATATATATTTTTAGTTGGCGTACTGAAAATAAATCGAAGGAGGCAATCAAAATGAAGGGTCGCTTTCGAGATTGGGCTTTAAATAAGGGGGAGAAGAAACAAGCAAAAGCTGTATATGATATATCAATAATTAATCCTTGTCCTATTTCTTGCAGGCAATCATTTTACATCAATTTCTTTTTTAAGATATTAAAATAATATTAATACGATTATCATCAATATTTTTTATGTACTTATTTTTTTTAATAATATAATTATCATTAATTATTAATGTACTTAATGTAAGTTATTTTATAAGTGGGAATTTGAATCGACCAACTAGTCATTGAAACCATTTCAATAATTTACAAATATTAATCATCATCTAATTTAGATGAAAACTTTGAATGAAATTATCGTTTAAAAATTGAGATAAATACATTTTTTTTTTTTTTCTATCTTTGCAGTTTTTACAAAAATACACGTTTAGTCATCTAATTTTAATTTAACGTCAATTTTAATATTTATTGTAAAATTTTAATCATAAACAGCATTCACGATCAATTGCACGAGTCTCCGAATCATGTCGAATTTTTATTTCTTATATGTTCCCAAAATGAAATCAGAATTAAAAAATATATATATAATTATTTACGAATAAAATAGTCAATTTAATATTCAAAACTAAAATTGAGATATAAGAATTATATTTTTTTAAACTCAAACGATCAACATTAAAATTTCTAATATTTTAATAGATTTATTACATTTTATACCATATTTCTTCTCAATTTTTGTAAAAAACAACCCTCTTCTTTCATAATTTCAATTTATACGACTATATTTCATTTTGTGACAAAATATACTCATTCCGTTCGATGACGTCATCAATTTGGATATATTTTGCCACAAAATGAAACATAATTGGTATAAATTACTAATTTTTTTTAAATAAAATTGGTATAATTTGCAATTATTGAATAATAGAGGTATTTTTTAAAAAAATTCGAAAATAAAATGAATATATTTTGTCATTAACCCAATATTTAATTGACAAAAAATATATATTTTTTACAAAATAATTTATTATAGAATAAAAAATAGGATTTATTGCAATTTATACCCCTTTTCTTTTCGATTTTTGCAAAAAATAGACATATTCTTTTATAATTGCAATTTATACCCTTTATGTTTCATTTTTTGGCAAAATATACTCAATTCCGTTTGATGACGTCATCAATTTGGATATATTTTGTCAAAAAAAAAATATAAGGGGTATGAATTGCAAGGAAAAAACGTTAATTTTTCCGTTAGTTAACGACGTTGGGTATAAATTGCTACTTTTTGAAACAAAAGGGGATATAAATTACAATTATGAAAGAATAGAGTATTTTTGCAAAAATAAAAAAAAAATAGAATATTTTTTTTGCAATAAATCTATAAAAAATATAATAATTGTAAAAATTCTCTTATTGGTTGAAATAGAAAGACCATAAATTTCAGTGTAAAAAAAATATAATCATGAGTATCGACTCCTAGTGCGGTCAGCAGAGGTGTGCGGTAACTAAAATTTTACCAGAAGTGGGTAATATTTTCAGGGTGAATTTGGTCGCAACTGCCGGTTTTTCGGGAATAGTTAAACTATTTTTTTCACCATGGGGCAGGTGATTTTGACTGCCCTGTCACTGTTACATTTTCCCATTTTTCTTTTTTACTATAATATTTAAATAAAAAAACTTTTTTTTTCTATTTAGGTTTACAAAAATATTATTATTTTATTCAGACTTTGGGATAAAGTAGGAAAAAAAGTAAGACAAGGGTCAACATGAGGAATAGCATCAATATTAATAAATTATTATTGTCCGAAAATTCAAAAATAATATTTAAAAAATGAAAAATAATAAAAAAATCTCACCACGAATGAGATTTTAAAAACATCAACACGAGCAAGTGCCCCACAGCCTCATAATTTCTTCAATCTTTTCTCTCTCTTGTAAGGGGGGAAAGAAATAAAATAAAAATAAAAATGAGATAAAAAAAAAAATTATTTTATTTTTATTTTTCGAAAAAAACGAAAGGGGAGGAGCCGCCGTGAATGGAGCTATCCAGGGCGTCGCCGCCGTCTTCCGCCGCATCGGGCGCCGCGCTGACGCCGAATTCGTCCGGTGCGCGGAATCTGCCGTCGCCGCACCTGCTCCACCGCCTTCACGGCGGGAGTTCGATTCCGTTTCTGCACGCGCCGCATGTGTCAGCGGCATCTTCGCCGCCGTCGGCGTCGCACGGGGCGGCGGCGGCGTCTCAGGGGGGGCGAGTCGACGCTTCGCTGGCTATGGCGACTTCCGGATCCGAGGAGCAGCCGTCGACGTCGAAGCAGGCGGCGGCGGGGGGGGAGCCCCCGGTTGCGGTGAAGAGGTCGACGAAGGACCGGCACACGAAGGTGG
>KE528562.1:0-22341 GCA_000441915.1 Genlisea aurea | reverse complement strand
TATATATATATATATATATATATATATATTTTGCTGTGGTGTAGCCTGTAAATCTGTAATGCAGATGGGGGATTAATTAAAAATGATTAGAAATAATAAAAAGAAAGACAGATGGCAGGCAAGCGTCCATCGTAATTTTGCAGAGTCAAATCATTTCTTTACTTTCGTCTCATTTATTTTTTTTCTTCCCACCAAAATTTACTTCCACTTTGACCACCCCATAATTACTTACTTCCCACTTCCATTCCACCTCATAATATAATCATTTATGTAAAATTGAAGTTTGGATATAAATTTAGCGAATTTAAAACCAATTATTGTGGATAATGAATTTATGGAATGGGCTAGCGAGCTTAGGTGCTGTACCTACCCCTCAAGTCCCACAAACCGCTGCAATTATTGAGCTCCTTCAATCATTTATTTTAATTTTGGGAATTGTCAACTGCCACATCCGAAATAATATTTCATCTTCAAAGCCGAGGAAACTAGGGTTTTGACGCATCATGCATACGTGGTCGGTCATGTGGATTATTAATTTAAATATATAATGATTGCGAGCGAGTGTTGTCTTATTTAATATTTGTAGATGGAAATAGTGGTTGGTGCGAAGTAACTAACTAACCACGCCCCTTTCTTTTCCCATGATATGATTATTCCCAGTGAAATGATTAAATGGAGGGCATTTTTTTAAAAATTTAAATTTGGTGCCACCTCATTTATCAATTATTTGGCCCACGAATGGAGTAGCCGAATCTATCTATCTAGTATCTAGGACATAGGAGGAGGAGGAGGAGTTGTGCAAACGCAACCACTTCAATTTAATTTTGGAGATTTTAGAAGATTTCGTGGGTGCATTTACCAAATATGCCCTCGAGAATTTATGATGTCGACGGCGACGGAAGCCTGGCCTTTTTCACACTCAATATCGGCAATCATCACCATCACTGACTCCTTGTTTTTCTTGTCGTCTGCCCCCTCATTTATTTTCCGGACACATGATAATAATAATAATAATTATTATTATTATATTTCCCAAATAAAAACCCTGTCCCCGTCCTCATCATTACCCTTATAATAATATTTATTTTTCCACCGATGGATGCTTAACAACATTATTTTATCTTTTCAATCTTTTGTCTTTTTCTATTCAAATGATGTTTGCAGGCTGAGTGAGGCAATAAATAAATAAATATTTTAGAATATACAGATTTTTCGAGCTATGTCTAACCGCATTTTTTGTCTTTATATAAATTTGTCTTTCTTTTTTTATGAGAAAAGTGAAGGTATGCTTTATGCATACACTTGTTCATGCAAATCCGATCGATTTTTTTTTATGATTTTGTCACAAGGGACAACATGATTATTATTGCCATGCTTCTCATTATTCCATAATAATGCTAATCATATCGTCAAATGTTATATAATATATGCGAGAATGAATGACACAACAATTTAAAATCTTACGGTGAGATTCCTATTCCTTTATTATGTAAATAAAGTATATATGAATTATTATTATTATGAAGAAATATTGTATAATGTTGAAAATAAAACTGGGATAATGTATACATATATATATATATATGAATTAATTTTTTTTAAAATATTATTCTGTTTTTTTTTTTGTTTTAATAAGGGTTTCATAAACATTTTCAAATCTTTATAATAGTTAATGGAAGTCATGATTTGACTTTGCAATCATGATGATCATCATCACTCACCATCACTTCACTACCGACAAGCCAAGTCAAAATTAATCTTCATCCGTCCATCTGTACGGCTAATAGTAGGTTCTTGCAGATTCCCTTATCTTAGGGATGCTTTTGACCGTTGGATCAAGTAGGATCTTAATGGGCATTATACGATGATCAACCCACACATATACATATAAAATATAAATTAAACACGGGCATGCTTACAACATATAAGCTCGGCTCCGGCCCATGAGTGGTTCCAGGCCCAGGCCAATAATTTTATAATTGGTTTTCTTTTTTCCTTTTGCGTAATTTCTCAATCGGAAATTCGGAAGATTTACCATTTGTAAATTTGGATGTTCCTGATAGCGAGTTGAAAAAGGGGAAATTAGAGAAGAGAATTCAGGTGTGCGGCTATGATTTGTCGTTGTTCTTGTTGATAATCTGGTGTATTTGTTGTTGTTTGTTTCCTTGGAATTTATGAATCAGTGTGACAGTTTTCTTCGTAGGATTTGGAATTCACGCGTGGTCGATTTTATTGAATCTGTGTGCAGGAAATGAAATTTTGGCCTGTTTATTTAGTTTCAGGAAATGAATTTTCGTTCGTTGTAGGCAATTTTGAACAAGAATGACTCCGGTATGCCCCTTCGTCAAGTCTGCACTCCCTGACGATCCTTCAGTGAGAAAATCTATTGAAAACCAAGATAAACAGAATCCCGATGATAGAGTTGAGGCTAAGTGCCCTTTCGGTTACGATTCTCAGACATTTAAATTGGGGCCTCTGAGCTGCATGATATGCCAAGCGCTTTTATTCGAATGCATCAAATGTGTTCCCTGTTCTCATGCGTTCTGCAGGTGAATCCCACTACTATTTTTATACATTATCTGGTTCAGTTCATGTCGGTAAAACTGATTATTATGTTTCTCAAAAATTAGAGCATGTGTATCAAAGTTCAAGGATTGCCCCCTATGTGGTGCTGATATTGACAAGGTTGATGATGATAAGAATCTTCAGAGTATTGTCGATCGGTTTATTGAAGGTCATGCAAGGATTAAGAGATCCCAAGTTGAAGATGACAAAGAAGTTTGTCCACAGGACAAGAGAACTGTAATATACGAAGATGTATCGCTTGAAAGAGGTGCATTTTTGATGCAGCAGGCTATGAGGGTGCGTTATATTCTTTTCCTCCCCACGGATTCTTGTGAAATCCAAATGCCTTTTTTTTCTTTTAAAAAAAAAAAAACATATTGTGATTCTCTGATTTACAGGCACTTCGTGCGAATAATATTGAAAGCGCGAAATCGAGGCTCAGTATGTGTGCAGAAGACATAAGAGAACAATTGGAAAAAATGGGACACACTGCTGAGCTATGCTCTCAATTGGGTGCTGTCCTTGGAATGCTTGGTGATTGCTGGTACTGAAAAAATAAAAAATAAAAAACTGTACTATCAGTTTCGAAGAGTTGAATGATTTGGTTGTATTTTTTTCAGCCGAAGCACTGGCGACGCAAAGTCTGCGATTTTGTACTTCAAGGAGAGTGTTAGTTTCCTAACTGAAGTTCCGAAAGGCAATCCAGAGGTGTTAGTTGTGCTGACATGATGGGAGTTTTGTGTTTGTCTGCTTTAAGAAATGTAACCACATTTTTTGTTGTAGATTACGCATACGCTTTCGGTGTCCCTGAACAAAATCGGAGATCTTAAATATTACGAAGGAGATTTGGAAGCAGCGCGAAGGCATTACTGGCAGGCTTTGGACGTTCGTCGTGATGAAATCAGGCATCAAACGGCATCTCCTTCTCAGGTCATTTTTATGATCTAGGCTAGGCTAGGCATTTTTTATGACATTGTTGTATAGTATAGTGATTGATTTTCATTCATGTGGTGGCAGGTGATGGACGTGGCCATATCTCTTGCGAAAGTAGCGGATGTGGATAGAAATCTGGGGAAAGAAGATGCGGCAGTGGCGGGTTTCCGAGAGGCAATTGCAGTGTTGAATTCTATGGCGATAGGCGATGAAGAGATCGGACTCCAGCAACGGGTAAGTAAGGACACTTTCTTTGGTGATGTGATGTTAGTGGGGATGTTAAGTTGTGTTGTTTTGTTTGCAGCGCGTTTCGGTGGTGGAGTTTGTGAGCAGTCAGCTGAAATGATCATCGGTTCGGTGGCTCTGCTGCTGCTTGCATTACATACATTAATTAGGTCTGACTGACTACGTTACAGTTTACGCGATCATAATTCCACCAAACTCCCCGTCTGAAAGAAACATAGTCATCTAAATTGAATCCATCTGAGTCAATTGAAACATAAACATATATATTTTTAATCACTGAATAGTTAGTTCCCCACCAAACTCCATCTGGTGTGTTTGCAGGGTCAAGTCCTGAACGCCAAGTTCATGATACACCCCATGTACATACTGCACTACCTCCTTCTCTTTCACCCCTTGCTTCTTCAACTGCAACATTCATTCCATCAATCAAAATTTTACTCCGGATGGATGGGGATATACACGATGATTATCCATCCATCCATACATACCCGGAGTGAAATGTCCCCGACCACATGGCCCGGTACCAGTTCCCAGAACCGAGCCTGACAAACCTCCACCACGTCCTCGTGGGAGCTCATCTGAATCAAATCAAAACATGTCACACAAAAGAGGACGGACAGACAGCAAACAACAATACCCCAGGGAGGAGGATTCAACCTGTCTCCAGCATTTGCGCAAGGCAGAGACGTGGATATCCGATGGCGACGCCTGCAGTAAGATGCTGCCGGCAGTTTTAAAGAGGGGCAGGATGATCATCAACACTGCCACTGATACCGCTCCCAAGCACACCACTTCCGCATTCTCAAATCTTACCACAGAGGCAAAAAAAACGAACGTGATTGATGCTAAAGAACGCTGCCACCACTTATCAGGGTTTTATGAATCTTACCCTAGGCTGAGCAACCACGACGCTAGGATCAGCCCTGCGCTGCACACGTAAAAACAGCTCAGTACAGACGGAGACATAGCACATATAAAGAAAGTACTTTTTTCACGTACCTTCTGATGGAGTCAGCAAGAACATGCAAGCAGATAGAATGATTGTTCATATCTTCCGCATTTCGATAAACTGCATCCAACAAAAATACCATGCCTGTCCACAAATGGAAAATGCAAGCAAGCTTAAAAGAATAACATCGTACCCAGATTGATTCGAGCATAATTCCTGAAGTACCAAACACCGATAAGATTCACCAGCAAATTTGTGACAGCAGAGATGATCGAATAATGCCTAACAAGGTTAGAAAAGATGGAAATGATGGAAGCCTATAATTGAAAACACAATTTTGCATCGACCGTATGTATGTACTTGTGCTCGGATTCGTCCTGAATGAAGGCATGAAGTGCTTCAACAGCTAGGGAAAAACACATGAACAGTAGAAATACCTGCCTACCAAAAACACCATAGATGGGAATGAGCAACTCAAGAAGATACCAAGGGGCAGCATTTTGAGACCACTAAAACTGGAAATGGCGTTACGACTTACAGCATTCGTAAAAGCAGCTAAAACTTCTACCCTTTTGTACCTGTAAGATTAGAAGCGGACCACATGCATTTACATACAAATTTTGAAGGCTGCATCCAGAACCATAACGTAATAGCATACCCGTATGTGTATACATGATCGGGCTTTTGACGAGAAACAACCATCGCAAACAATGAAAATGACAGGAGGCCACACCCGAATGTCAAATGGAAAGCATCAGATATTAATCCTGAAAACATTCAGATATTATTAATACTGGAAGAAGAAGAAGAAGAAGAATCTGTATTATGTTCTTCTAAGTGCCGGTTTTCATCATCATGCAGCAGTGACTAAACAATTCAGACATCTCCTCTCCGTTAAGCCATGATACGAAAAACGGCGGCATTACTTACCAACTTTCCCTGAGAAGAGGCCGATGAGCAACTCAACAGTCGAATAAGCAACATTCAGTGATATCAAAATCAATAAACGCCTCATCTGCTTGTTTCCCGACCTTAACCCCCTCCGTACCAACGAAGCAAAAGAAAAATGGAACACTTGATCACCGCGGCCTTCCTTCGAGCAAGAAAATCCTACATCCGATTGCCACTGCATCGTCTGCAAAGGAGCTTGGCGAGAGTATGCGAATCTCCGATCAGTGCTTTCTCCGAAACTAAAATCGCCGGCGTACGGAGACGAGCTCTCCATCTCCTAGTCCACAGATCCGACGCAAAGAAAAAGCTGGATTCTGGCTTTCAAATCACAATAACGGATCCTGAATTAAGTCGCAGCGTTAGCTCGAATCCCTACTCCCTCCGTCGAACAGCGACTGCCCTTGATTTCACTCCAATTCCACAACTCTGCCTCGTCCATACTTGCAGAAGAAGAAGAAGAAGAAGAAGAAACAAAACGGCAAATTCCTTGGTGAATAATAATAATAATAAATCAACCATTTTTAATTTTTCCCTATTCCCAATTATTTTCAACCATTTTTTTAAAATGACAATTTCCCCCTTTTTTTTAATATTGAGTCCATTGTCATTTTTTTTAACACAACAACATAATAATTTTATATGGAAAGAAGGTGTGCCAAAAAATATGGAAAGGTGTAAATCAAACAAAAATAGATAGGCGCTAATCAATCATATATCAATCATAGCGGATAGCATCATCCAACCATAAATAGATTGAACACTACTAATCCCATCCCATCCCATATATAAATTAATTAAACTCTTGATCTCGTCCAACACAGTTGTAATCATAATCATCAATCATGGCCATCATTTTGTTCGTTGCTTTTCTCAGTGTCCTCACTCTGTCTTCTGGATTCGTCCCTTTCCCTGCCCAGGATTTCTGTGTCGCAAGCCAAGGTGCAATTTCAACACTAGATTCATTTTTATTAACCCTGAAATAATTTTCTTTTTTACAGCCGCCGCCGCCGGGTTTCCGGTTTCATGCAAAGATCCATTACTAGTCACCGCCGATGACTTCTTCGCCGGCGGACTTCACATCGCCGGAAACACGACGAATCCCTTCCGGGCCTCCATCACGGCGCTCAACCTCGCCCTCATGCCGGGACTCAACACTCTGGGATTGACCATCGCCCGGCTGGATCTGGCGGCAGGAGGTTTCGTTCCGCCGCATACGCACCCACGCGCCACCGAGATTCTCTCCGTAATCGACGGCTCGCTGGAAGTGGGATTCATTTCTTCCAGCCCGGGAAACCGTCTCTTCAAAAAGATTCTACACGAGGGAGATTCCTTCGTCGTTCCGGTGGGTCTCGTCCATTACCAGAGGAACGCCGCCGCTGGGAATACTGTGGCGTTCGTCGCCGTTAACAATCCTAATCCTGGAATCATCGCCATTCCGAGCACGCTCTTTGGGGCTACACCGGACCTTGCCGCCGATTATCTCTCCGGCGCCCTCCAGCTCGATGTCAAAATCGTGGAGGAGCTTCTCGCAAAGTTCTAGCCAGAATTTACGTCACTCGTTTTTTTTTTTTTTTGGGTCATAATTGTGCGCCATAAATGATGATAAATAACTGCTGCTTACTTATAAGACAATATAGTAAGTAAATGTGCTTTTAAAACACAATAATGAAATGAGCTTTATTTTATTTATGAGTACATAATCTAATTAAGAATATGAAAAAAAAAAGTGTGCGTACGGTATGTGATGATGATGTAAAAATTATATTTGAAAAAGACCCCATCCATTTATTAAAAATATAATAAAGTTTGGGCATAAATTCTCCTGGACCAACCAACGGCTATATTCATTCCATGAGGAGGATACATACCATAAACAACAGACCGTCTGCACGCACAAACAAACAAACCATTAACCATCACGATGGAGGAGAGAAATAATCCCAACACGATTCAGCACGTCCCGAAATCTTGTTCCGATCAGCTCCTGATGAAATTCGCACAACTGGGCAACGAACCCAAGGCGACGACGGGGCTGGTCGGAAAGAGAAGGAAGAAAGAGAAGCATTGCGTGGGCGTGGGCTGTTTGCCGGAGAAACGATCGCTTCTTACTCCGGTGACGGTGCGGCACCGTGGCACGGTTGTCTGGTGGCGAGTGCGGGTGGGGAAGAGGGATAGTAAAGTCCCCTTCATAGCCAGAGATCGATCCTTTGTCCAAGCCCTGGAGAAGGTGGGTTTATTTTATTTATCTAAAATGTTGTGAGATTTAATTAATTTGGACATAGGGTTGGCGAATGACGATCGAGGGGGCATCAAAGGTGCTGCTGATGGAGAAACACTACAATCGCCATAAACGTCTCCCTCTCCTCAGGGATGAATGATGGGAACCCACTACAATCAATCATTTGTTGTTACGTCATTTGATTTCTTAATTTGTGGTTAAGATATATATATATCTTTAATTGCTTTCTTAAACTACTTGTACATACATTAAGATTGAAGGTTCGCCTCGCCGCCTGCATTAAAAACATGGATGCGTCATAATATCATACACAAGTTAAGTTGCACTACTATTTAATTTTAATCAATCAATGTGAAACCGCCGGGATTCAGTAATTTTAATGGCAATTGGCAGCTGCCCATTATTATTTATTTATTTATTTATTTATTTTCCGAGGAATATCAAACACCGCTCTTTTCTCATGTGTTTGCTTCTTCGGCCCGGTCCACGAATATTTGGGCCGATGGACACTCACACTTTTCTCATGTGCTTAGCGCTTAGCTGTCAACCAAATGGAAAAGATTTTTCTATTAATGCATTCATAAAGAAGAAAAGGCCGGCAGGCAGGGCAAGATGATAGACAGACAGACAGACAATACGTTTGTTTATTCTAAAAATTGAAAAACAAAAACATATTTATTTTTCAAAGAGTTTGCATATTTATATTTAAAAAAAAAAAAAAAGAGTTTGCATAATTATATTTATTTATTTTTCAAATTAAAATAGAAGCCGGCGGGGCGGGTATGTATGTATGTATGTATGCATGCGGTTGTAACTTCCAATTCCAACTTGTATCAGCGGTTTCGCTTATCAGTTGACAGCTATAAATTCACCCCTTTCTCCTCTTCCAATTCAAAATTCGTCGTCAACCGCCTCTCCTTCCAAATCCTCCTCTCCTGGTGAGTATTCTTGTTCAGAGTCACGCCGGTCAGGTCGACGTCGATCGGATAGTGATCGTGCGTGCATTCTTTTGTTTCCTTCTTGTTCCAAGCACTGTTGCCACGGATTTTCTTTCTTTCTTTGTTTCGCTTTCATTGTCGTTGATCGCTTTTCTGCTCTCGACCGCATTCTATCGGTTTTCTTAATATTATGTCTATGACTGCATTCTGGCGATTTTGATGAATAGACGTGAACCTGTGTTTTGCGTGTTTTGGTTCTTGTTTTTGACGCACTATGGACTGTGATGTTATGCACTGCGTGCTTTGTGTGTTTTGATTGCATTTCCTTTGCATCGGAGAGTTTTGATCGCATCTGTTACGTTAATCTTGATTCTGGAAACTGTTTTATCTGTGCTAATTTAATTCTGTGAATCGTTGGCAGAATATTTGATTGCTGAAGCGTATGAAGGATGCCTCCTTGGTGGAAAACTTTCTTCCCCTGCATATATTCTCCCGAGCGACGTGTTGCCAGAGACGATGATTTCTATATGGGATGGAACAATGATCCACTTCTTTGGTCCAAGGATATTTTTAAACACACCCATGGCGCCTTCTCATTTGCCGTTGTTCAAGCAAATGCAGAACTGGAAGATCAAAGCCAAGCTGTGATTGGTCCAGATGCCACATTTTTCGGGGTGTTCGACGGCCATGGTGGGCCTGAGACCGCAAGATACGCCAACGTCAATCTCTACCAACATTTGCTGAGTAAGAATTTTCATCCTTGCACCGACCGACAGTTTGCAGAAACCTTGAGCATTCATTCGTTTTCATTTTACAGGAAAAGCCCGTAGAATCAATCGCATCACGGAGGAGGTACTGAAGAATGCGTTTTCCGACACTGAAATCAGTTTTCTGGATTTTGTGAGAAGAAATTCTGATACGAGTTCAAAACTTAGAGCAGTTGGAACTTGTTGCCTCGTGGGTGTTATCTGGGAGAAGAGTGTATACATTGCTAATCTGGGTGATTCAAGAGCAGTGCTCGGTTACGTGGACAGGAGGTCCCACAAAGTGATTGCGGAGCAGCTTACGAAGGATCATAATCCTAATAGAGAAGAGATTAGAGCGGAGTTGAGGGAGGCGAATCCTGATGATCCCAACATTGTTGTGTACAGGGAGGGAGCCTGGAGAGTGAAGGACATCATACAGGTAAGCAAAAACACAATATTTTTCATTACACGTGCGTGTGTGTGTGTGTTTTGAAGTTGTTGTTTGGGGGCAGATATCGAGATCAATAGGTGACGCTTATCTGAAGAGTCCAGAATTTGCCCTGGGCCCTGCCTTACCAAAATTTCAGCTTCCTGTACCACTAACTCGAGCGGCGCTAAGCGCGGAACCCAGCGTGATCATCCGAGAGCTGCAAGGCAATGACAAGTTCATCATCTTTGCATCTGATGGTTTGTGGGATTTGCTGAGCATTCAGGAAGCCGTGGAAGTCGTGGAGAAGAACCCGAGACAGGTGCGGTGCATTTGTTTGTTGTTCATTTTTGGTTAAGGTTATTAGCTTGAGAGAGAGTGCGTGGGTGGGGGTGGCTTCATTTCAGGGTATAGCTAGGAGACTGATTGTAACGGCGATGCGGAAAGTGGTGGCGTCGGGGAGGATTACGGAAGAAGCACTGAAGGGAACGGGTGCGGGTGCGAGGAGACCATTGCACGATGATATTACTGTGTTCGTGATGTACATAGACAGGATCGGTGGAGCCTCCTCCTCGTCGTCGTCGTCGTCACCCTTTGTGCCTCAGATATCGGTCAGAGGCTTCATGAATGAGACCGCAGCAGCCGATTTCGACTTTGTTAACACCACCGACATGCCCGGCACCTCCTCTACCACCGAATAACAAGACCACCACCCAGCGGCGGGTACGTACAGACAAATTTTGCATTCCATTCTTTCGGTATTATAGATAGACAAGACAGACACCGAGTCATTTTTTCCCCAATACTACTACATATTACAATACCGCACGTGTCGAGCCTCACTCAAACCACCAGTCCAAATGCAAACACCACCAAGTCATGAATAATAATAATAATAATAATACTAGAAGGAAAGCCACCAAATAGATAGATATACAAACACTCTCAAAAAGTAGTAGGAAAACACCAATAAAGAAGGACGGACGGACGAATGATTGAGGGTTTTTAGAAGCATTTTCTGTGAACGATTGAGGGTCCGGATTCATCGTACTCCGCTTTCGCTATCCACATCTGCAGCACAATATATCAATCCATCATCAATCATCTGCTACTGATCTGCTATCAATCATCAATCACAGCATTAATTAATTAGTACCTGCTGGAATGTGCTGAGAGAGGCGAGGATGGAGCCACCGATCCAGACGCTGTACTTCCTCTCGGGCGGAGCTACCACCTTGATCTTCATGCTGCTGGGAGCCAGAGCAGTGATCTCTTTGCTCATCCTGTCTGCAATGCCCGGGAACATCGTGGTTCCCCCGCTCAGAACGATGTTGCCGTACAGATCCTTCCTGATATCCACGTCGCACTTCATGATCGAGTTGTAGGTCGTTTCATGGATTCCTGCTGCTTCCATTCCGATCATCGACGGCTGGAACAGCACCTCGGGGCAACGGAATCGCTCAGCACCAATGGTGATCACCTGTCCGTCAGGGAGTTCGTAGTTCTTCTCCACAGCAGAGCTGGTTTTCGACGTTTCCAGTTCCTGTTCGTAGTCCAGGGCAATGTAAGCCAGCTTCTCTTTGATATCCCTCACAATTTCTCGCTCAGCCGACGTCGTGAAAGAGTACCCTCGTTCCGTCAGGATCTTCATCAGGTGGTCCGTCAGATCGCGTCCAGCAAGATCCAGACGCAGGATCGCATGGGGGAGAGCATACCCTTCGTAGATAGGGACGGTATGACTTACACCATCACCAGAGTCCAGAACGATACCTGCTCCAAAAATAAAAATAAATACCAAAGTCATCACACAAACAACAAATTCTCAGAAAAACTCCTGCCCACCTGTTGTGCGGCCACTGGCATACAAGGAAAGGACGGCCTGGATGGCGACGTACATTGCAGGCGTATTGAATGTCTCGAACATAATCTGAGTCATCTTTTCACGATTCGCCTTGGGGTTGAGAGGAGCTTCGGTTAGGAGAATCGGATGCTCCTCGGGTGCCACACGGAGTTCGTTGTAGAAGGTGTGATGCCATATTTTTTCCATATCATCCCAGTTGCTGACGATTCCATGTTCAATGGGATACTTGAGTGTCAATATACCCCTCTTCGATTGCGCCTCATCACCGACGTAAGCGTCCTTCTGACCCATGCCCACCATCACTCCAGTGTGACGAGGCCGGCCAACAATGCTCGGGAAAACAGCCCTGGGAGCATCATCCCCAGCAAAACCAGCCTGTAAAAGAATTATATTGCGGTGATGAAACAGTCACACAAAGCTGTTCCACAATCAGATCACGGGATGTTTTATATTACCTTGACCATTCCAGTTCCATTGTCGCAAACAAGGGGCTGAATATCCTCACCGTCTGCCATTGTTATATCTGGATGCAATGAACAAAGAGTTTCTAATGGGATCAGCAATATGAAACCAAACACCACAGCATTTCATAAAATGAAAACTGCCAAAAAATCACACTAGTTCTGGAAATTCAATAGAGAAACATTGCCAGGAGATCATCTCCGATTTTTTGAATTAATGAATCAAATGCAAAAGGACATCATCACTCAACAACTCGAAAATTAATTAGATCCACAAACCAAATCTCAACAATGCGCGTGAAAAGCAGCCAGATCCTACGCCGAAGAAACACTAAGAAATCAATTCCTCACCAGATCCTAGGACGAAATGGGAAACGATCGAACAAAACGACACCAGATCCAATCGAAAACGATCGAACAAAACAACACAGATCAACCACGAGTTCGACGCGAAAACAAAAAGGCATTGATTCATTACCCCGAAACTGCGCGCCGATTCCTCCCGAAACAGCGATTGATTCCGGCTCAAAAGGGGGAAATGCGTCGAGAAATTGAGCCCTCCCTGTGATTTTAAAAGGCGAAAAATGAAAGCTCCATTCAGCAAAACATGAGCCTCAGATCCGCCGCTCGATCATTCCTGGCCGTTAGATCAGAAATAAGTGCTTCGTGGGTCCCACGACAGCCTCAGATCAATGGTGAGATATAGCTGGCGTTTCGGGTAGGGCAATTGACGGATTTACCCTCAAACCTTTTGTGCTTCGTCGCGGGTTTTTTCGGGGTTTCATAATTAAATATTTTATGGCAACATAATAATATATATTTATTATTTCCAAACACGATTTACTTACTATGTGCATAATTGATGATCTTTTATTATTGTAATTCAATGAAAGCGCAGCGCACGATACCTTGAGATTAATTATAAATAAATGTAAAATTATGATTAATTTGAAATGCGTAAATTACGGGATAGTTATATAGTTTTGAATTAACTTTATTTAGATAAATGATGGTAGGTATAATTAAGCTCACAGTCAATTCCAACTATTCCCGTTTGCCCATACTCAGTTATCACTTTCGCGTTAAAAGGGTACATTTTTTAAGTAATGACAATCATTATCTTGAGTGGCATCTGTGCATAAAAAAAAAAGAGCATCAAAATATGAGACACTTTTTTCGATTGCTGTAGTAACAAATATCATATTATTTTGACAGTGGAGTCGATTAATTTGAATGGTGTATGTATGTAATACGAAATCATATATCAACATCAGTAAATCAATCAAGCACACAAACACAACATTACAGATACAAACTCAAACTAAATTACAAGTCGCTGCTAAATCAACACCAGAAAAAAGAAAAAGGGATTTCACATTTCATACTCATAATAATTGATGGTTTCCTTTTTTCAGAAGCATTTTCTGTGAACAATTGAAGGCCCAGTTTCATCATACTCTGCTTTGGATATCCACATCTGCACTCAACACAACAAATTAGAATAGAAGAAACCCTAACTAAACATGGCTGCAGCCTGCAGCAGATACATACATAAAAAGAGAGTTTGCTTACCTGCTGAAATGTGCTGAGAGAAGCGAGAATGGAACCTCCGATCCAAACGCTGTATTTCCTTTCAGGCGGAGCGACTACCTTGATCTTCATGCTGCTGGGAGCCAGAGCAGTTATCTCCTTGCTCATCCTGTCAGCAATGCCGGGAAACATGGTGGTTCCGCCGCTGAGGACAATGTTGCCGTACAGATCTTTCCTGATATCCACATCGCACTTCATGATGGAGTTGTAAGTCGTTTCGTGGATTCCTGCAGCTTCCATTCCGATCATCGATGGCTGGAACAGAACTTCCGGGCACCGGAAACGCTCAGCAGCTATGGTGATCACCTGTCCGTCGGGGAGTTCGTAGCTCTTCTCCACGGCTGAACTCGTTTTGGCCGTTTCCAGCTCTTGTTCGTAATCAAGAGCGATGTAAGCAAGCTTCTCTTTGATGTCCCTCACGATTTCCCGCTCGGCTGTGGTGGTAAAAGAGTAGCCTCTCTCTGTAAGGATCTTCATGAGGTGGTCGGTGAGGTCGCGGCCTGCGAGATCGAGACGGAGGATTGCGTGTGGCAGGGCATAGCCTTCGTAGATAGGGACAGTATGGCTCACACCATCACCAGAATCAAGAACAATACCTTGACATAAAATTTTTTAAAAAAATGAACTTTTTGATCATGGGAAGGGAAAGGGTGAAGGGTGAAGGATGGTTGGTACCAGTTGTACGTCCACTGGCATAGAGGGAGAGAACAGCTTGAATGGCGACATACATGGCTGGGCTGTTGAATGTCTCAAACATGATTTGAGTCATTTTCTCACGATTTGCCTTGGGATTCAGGGGAGCTTCGGTCAAGAGGATAGGGTGCTCTTCAGGAGCCACGCGAAGTTCGTTGTAGAAGGTGTGATGCCAAATCTTCTCCATGTCATCCCAGTTGTTAACAATGCCATGCTCTATTGGATATTTCAGAGTCAAAATACCTCTTTTGGATTGAGCCTCGTCGCCAACATAAGCATCCTTTTGTCCCATCCCAACCATCACGCCGGTATGACGCGGACGCCCCACAATGCTGGGGAACACAGCTCTAGGAGCATCATCGCCCGCGAATCCAGCCTGATCATATCACATCAAGACACTCAACGAGTGATGGCTTGGCTTAGCAGGAATTTTGAGGAGGTTACCTTGACCATTCCAGTTCCATTGTCGCAAACCAGTGGTTGAATGTCGTCCGCTTCTGCCATCTCTTGGTGCTATCTGAAGACTGAAGGAGGCAAAACAAGTATCCTTTATTTTCTCAAAACAACAAAAAACATCATCTATCTATCTAAAGCGACAAACAGAGATTGTAGGACGAATGAATCTCAGCACATCTAAAATCATCTTGAAAGTAAGCAGGCAGGCAGGCAGATCCAGGAGAAGATGAAATCGGAGATCTTACCAGCGACCAGCGTAGGAGTGGAGTCTCCGATCCAATGAATTGTGGCGGATGCGCCCGCCCTCCCGTTTAAAAAACCAAATGCGGGAGTGGGGACCGGGTGTGAAATGAAATGAAAGTGAAATTGGCGATGGGGGCCGTGGGATGGAAATCCAACGGCTGCGGCTCTCTCTCTCTCTCTCTTTATTTAGCTTTTGAAGTCATATCACATGTGACAATTATTTTAATTTATATCACTAGTAGTAACTAGTTCAGTATCACTATCACACATGTTATGTCTTTAATGATAATTTAACTAACTGTCGCCACTCCGCCTATGTTTGTTGGGCCGGGCCGGACATCCTGTTGGGCAGGACATCCTATTGGGCCGGACATCCTGTTGGGCCGGACATCCTGTTGGGCCGGACATCCTGCTGGGCCGGACTGGAACATCGAGATCATGCGATTGGACGGACGTCATCCCAGATTCGCCGCAACGACCCTAATCATATAAGCAAGGGGTGAGAGTTGGTTCATTTGATGATCGAAGAAGAAGAAGAATGGAAGTGGGAGGAAAGAAGAAGTCGCCGTTCCCACCCCGGAAAGCCATCTCAAAAGCCAGGCCCAAAGTTCGAATCATCCACATCTTCTCGCCGGAGATCATCATAACCGACGCCGCCAACTTCCGGGAACTCGTCCAGGTCCTCACCGGAAAAGCATGCTCTATTCCCCCCATGCAGCAGCAGTAGGAGTATTCTTTAAGTATATATATATATATAGTTTTACGATGTTCCCTTCAGTTAAATTATTAATCATATGCGTTGGATGTAGGCATTCCGCATTCCAATTCCAATTCTGCCAGGAATCATGTTCTTTTGTTTTATATCAAAAGTTATTTGTTTTATGCATTTAAGTCCCTCCTAGTCACTGTCATTGTGTGGCCGTGGGTATATATTTTGAGGAGTATAAAGGCTGTTTTACATCACGAGCTTGTAGGATCTGCTTCAGCCGTGGCCCCTTCTTCTCGGATGAGTTAGGGCCCGTTGTCTTCCCAAACACCACTGCCACTGCAACAACCATGACAAAATAATGTAAACAAGTAGTAACTAATTGGGAAATGTGAATGAGACGACCCACCGGCAGTGACGAATCGGCGAATGTACTGCATCCGTTTGTGTGCACGACCACGTGGCTTCTTCTTCTTCTCCTCTTTCGCGACTTTCGGCGTCTGGCCTCTCACCTTACCAGCGCGAGAAAGCGAACCGTGCACCTTACCTACATCACCCACTCACCCATTAAAATCACCAACCATGGTGGTAACTGGTAGCCGGTAGGTATTAACTATTAAACATCAAGGCTACTTACCCATTTTCCAATTTCAACTACGAAATGAAGCGCACCGCGATTTCAACTTCTTAAATAGCCTTCCTTCCTTCCTTCCTTCCTTCTCAAAAAAATAAAAAAATAGCCTTCCTTCGTCACAATCTTCAAATTACTGCTATTACTTTAACAATTACCGTAATAATCATATTTAAGAATGTAGAATTTATGTCTATTCAACCAAAAAAAAAACAATATAGACGAAAAATAAATTAAACATATAATTGTAAAATAAAAATAAAATAAAACATATAATAATATTAGGGTTTATTGCCCCATTTCTTTTCGATTTTTACAAAAAATACTACTTTTCTTTCATAATTGCAATTTATACCTACGTCATCAAACGGATAATGACGTTATCAAACGAAATTGAATATATTTTGCCACAAAATAAAACATAAGGGGTACATCTTGCCACAAATGAAATATAAAGAGTATATTTTGCCACAAAATGAAACATAAGGGGTATATTTTACCAAAAAATCAAACATAATGGGTATAAATTATAATTATAAAAGAAAATAGATATTTTTTTTGTAAAAATCGAAAAGAGAGAGTATAAAATACAATAATATTACATAAAAAAACAAGAAATACGAATTACGTGTCGGCCCAGTGTTGTTGGGCCTGTAAATATATACTCTTAAGGGCCCATCAATATTATTTATATCTTATAAAAACCTAGCCGCCTTCCGTCTTCATTCGCAGCGTCGCTTTTAGGGTTGAGAGATTTCACAGATCTTGCAAAAATGGGTGAATACCTTTTGTTTTAGGTCGTAATCCGTGAAAATTCTTCGTTGATTGTTGTTGTTGTTTCAGGCAAGGTGCATGGTTCGCTTTCTCGTGCTGGTAAGGTGAGAGGCCAGACGCCGAAAGTCGCGAAACAGGACAAGAAGAAGAAGCCACGAGGTCGTGCACACAAACGGATGCAGTACAACCGCCGATTCGTCACTGCCGGTATACATTTCTTTTCAGATTTGCCGATTGCCACTACAAAAGAAGAAGAATGTTTTGTGTGTAATTTAATGGAAGATGTATTGTGTGTGGTTTTTGCAGTGGTAGGATTTGGGAAGAAGAGGGGGCCAAACTCATCGGAGAAGTAAGGTTTTGTTTGTTGTCTATTGGGATGATTTATTTCTGTTTTGCTTCAATGTCGTTCCGAACTTGAGTTTTAGATGTGCGTTCTTTATCCCCCCAATTCCCATATCCCATATGATGATAATGACAAAACAAATACCATTCATTATAAACACAACACACACATATACGATGGCTGGCTGGCTGTCTGTCTGTCTGTCAAAAACTACTACCATATTATGCACATTCATCATAAAAGCTAAGCTTCGCCATTCCCTTCTCTTGAACAAAACCAGAAGATGGCTGGCTAGATGTTCACTTGCCTTTTCCTCCTCTTGCTCTTTGCCGTGGCTGATACGCCGTCGCTTTCTGGACAAGTTTCCGCAACAGCATGCTCCTGCTGCTGCAACACTAACCCCCGATTCCTGCACAGTTTTCGTATTGGAGTCGTGGGCTGCCCCCCTTGAGCGTGGATCATTCTGTGAGGCATCAGTTCTTCCCCATTCTTCACGCAGGACAGCATCAGCTGCCAGGATCATCACCATACATGTATTTATTTTATTTCACAGACCAAGGGGCTTGCTTGCTTACGAATGAATAAAGAAGAAACAGGTTTACTTACCTTCCAGTCTTCAAAGTCGTATCTGAAAATAAAATGATGGTAATTCACCTCCCCGCTTCGAATCTCCTCTGCAGTGGGACCGTTCTTCGGGGCTGCCAAAAATGAACCATGAAAAACCAACAGGCAAATAAATAATAAGCAGGCAGCAATGCAATGCTTACAGACTGTGTGACATCCGATTTCATCCACTGATACTTGAGCACGCCCGTCTTTTATCAAAAACGATAGAGCAAACAGGTTCTCCACTGTCTGCGAAAAGGAATTCCGATTCAGTATCAAGTTTTCCAGATTCACTTTGCGATGCCTTCTCAGGATACCGAACATGGTGGCCATATTTTTATCAGTGTCTGTTTTTTCCTCATCACCTTTCTCACCCCCCACCTGTCACACAATGTTGTCGATCACAAACATAATAAACAACTGATCCATGACATGCATAATAAAAAAAAATGAAGGTTATATATACCTCTTCGGGCTTTGCATTCTCGGTGGGTTTCACTCGATTTCTGCGGACAGTATTCTTATGTTTCTTCACTTCACTGCTCATAGGCCCTACCCTGGAGAGAGACGCATTCTATGAATGAAGTTATCTCGAAAAAAACAAAAGTCACAAGGGAGACTAACTTACATCGTACTGCAAGTGGGGGCGTTCTTAAACATATGAATGACAGCATTCCCAATATCTTTCCAGCATACGGAGGCCGGAATTTGGCTACTGCTAGCCCCACATTGTCGACTGAAATCCCGAAGAATGCAACTAACAAAATCCATGGGTGTCATTCCATCATCACTATGAGCCTTTACAGAGGTCACCAATGTGTTTGCAATGCCATAGAGGGCTTCGGCATCGGCCACTTGTTCTCTAGGCTTTTGTACTGGATATGGAATGCAGAAGAATATGGTTTAGCACAAGTATATGCATATATATATATAATCGGAGACAATACCTAGCTGATGCAAGGTGTCGACTTCTTTGATAATTGACTTGAACTTATCGGAATCAGCCAGCAGAATATCATCTCTTTCATCTGAAGATAACAGAAAATCAATCAACCTCATTTTCATTTCAACAGATAGTTCGCATTCCTTTAAGCCAAAATGACAATTTTTTTTTTTTTTATCTCACACAATATAAAAAAGTCATCAAATTACCGCTTATGCGATGCATAACCGTGAGGTATTTTGAGCGAAGGACCCTGCGGTCGACAGCAGTATCTTCGTTCCCAGCGTCGCCATTGGCATTCCGAGCATTTTCTCGAACATTGCGGCGGCCGGCCCCCGCCTCCTTCTTTATCGTTCTCTTCATTGATCATAAATTAGGGTAAAAAAGTTTCAGGGGCAAAAGGGAAGGTGGCATGGCGATTGGCGCGGAGGGAGAATTGCGAAAGGGTTTTTGGTCGTTTCAAATTTCGTCCCCTTCAGTTCCGTATAATAAATATAAAAAAATCTTTTTTTTTTAATAATAAATTGATAAACCCTAATATTTATTTTGGGAATTGATAAACCTTACCTGGCTATATATAATCATCAAAAGATGTGAAAGACGTATTTTTTTATTTTTTTTATCTTGTATTTACTTGTTCTAATTATTAATTAACAAAAGATGTGATCTGTCGCTTGTACTTACATATTCAATTTATATACAGAAGGATATGATTTATATTTTGAACAAGGGGGTGGGGTGGGCTCCGGCGAAGAGGTTGGATTCATGGCACACGTGATTCGTTGGTCCAACCCAAAGCCCATGAGATGAGATGAGGCCTGCCTCATCAAGATCAGTACGCCATTATCAAGATCGACACTCGACAGACAAACACGCATGCTTGCTCTTTCTTGTATAAATGAACTAAGCCTTCTGGCCGCCTATAGGAGGATTCTTGCTCAACAACAGCCTATCGATCTCGTTCAAACTACCATCCTCTCCTGTCGACCTCCTCTTGCATTCCTTCAGCACTGCCAGCCAACGTAGAGGAGGACCAGTTGTAGTACAATCTGAAGGATCCAAATATCAGCTTCTTGTTTTTCTTCTTGTCCTTGTTGTTGAGCAAGAAGCGAGGGACGTGAGGCCTTTTCAGCTTCATGAGTGAAGTTTGGACTTGGCTGGCTAGGAGACTTCTCTCAATAAGTGAAGACTACACAACAACTAACTATATAGCATATATATATATATATAAAGAAAGAAAGGACTGAGGGGCATCATATGAGTGAGTAATTAATTATTCCGCATGGCCATGGGATTGGGACCTCCACATAAAATGACCTTCTTCCTCTTCTTCTACTTGCTTTTTCAAACTCTCCCACCGCTCCATTCCTTTAGGATGACGAACCACATAGCGTCTCAAAAACTCCCCATCCGGTCCCGTCAACAAAGTGCACATAGCCAAGTTGGGACGCACGACTCCTTCCTCCCTCAGCCATTTGTACGTCAAAAGCCTCAACTTCACCCTTGCAATCGTGTACGAAGCGATCTCCGGGTGCCTCCTCAGATCCTCCAAACTGTACCCCATCACGTTCACAAAATGGCTGATCTTCGCCTCGATGGATTCCGCCGTCTGGTTAAGCACCTGCGGAGTCGATTTCACCATCTCTATAGCCTTCTCTCTACTCAGCCCCATTTTTATCAGACAATTGAATCTGTCCCCCAGCTCGAATGCCCTCCCTCGGAACAGCTTCAGAGCTTTCTCGAATTCTTTCGACTTCTCCACCAACCCTATGCTCATCAAGAACTTGCTTCTCAATCTCCTTGTCTTCACGTACCTCGTTTCCTTGTCCAGAGGCGCTGATTTAATCCCAAGGCACCATTTTTTTAACACTTGCGGATCTTCTTTCGCTAATTTGCAAAGGGTCCTCGTCGAACAGTTGAGATTTGTAAGTACGGTGTTCACTCTTTTCAGTGCACACGATCCGAGTATGTTCGGATGCAGACGAACCATGCTTCCGATATCCGGAAACTCCATTTTGATTTCCAGTAGGAATCTGTAGCTGTTATGCAGTCTGGTGAGGAATCTCATAGCTGACGATGTTTTTGGGAAAGTAATGAACGCATTCCGGATGTCCCCACGCGTGGATCCCAATTTCGACATGAAGCTTATAAATGAGAATGCTGCAGAACCGGATCTCTCGAACAACAGATAAGGATGATGCATGAAAACTTCTTTCAAGTCCTGCCCAGTGAAATCGAGTCCATTGAGGAAACACACGAGATTCCAAATCCGCTTCCAATCATACGAATCATCGAACGAGATATGTTTCTCTAGCCAGCTGAGCTTGATTCCCAACTTACTCAGTGTTTCAATGAACTCAATGAATTCCTGATTCATCTTCCCTGTCAGTAAATAAGGAGCTGTTGCAATAACCTTCGCAACTACGGACTGTTTCAGCCCTGAATCCTCGAAAAACTGAAGCTTCGATTTCAGAACACCGGATTCCATCGTGAAGAACTCAGTGGCTTCTTTATAAATCTTCCCAATTCTATTCTTAGGAAAGCCATAATTACAAAGGAGAGTATAATTCTCCATTAAAAGCTCATCTTCATTCAGAAACATCAATGTTCTAGGAAGATAAGACGAGTATTCAGAGGGATTCAAACCTATGCTCTCGAAAAAAGGCTCGAATTCATTCACGGGATGGTATCTCAAAAACCGGATCAACGAACGACTAACCTCGGAATCATTGCTCACGAATACTCTGTTTGTCAATGCATCGAAGAATTCAGGAGTGTTTTTGCTCATATTCTCAGCATCTGAAAACTGCAAACCCCTAGTGGAATGGAAATAGTCAAGAAGAACAGATTGAGCTTCGGATTTAACTAGGAGATGAATCTTGGCGAGGCCGCAAAGATTACCTTGGATTCTCGACTTCAAGTGAGTAGCAGTCGCATAGAATCTACGCTTTTGCGAATCATCAACAGAAGCGTAAAGTTTCAAGAATCCGGTGTCGGCTTCGGCCCATACAACAGGAACTCGCTTCAGTAGAAAATGGCG